>QLOU01001126.1:0-13369 GCA_003313715.1 Russula abietina
AAAGTCGGTCTCAATTAATCAGAAAATGGATCGGGTGGTATAGAAACCGGCGCGGATAACTCAAAAAAAACAACTCAGATCTGCGACGAAGTGGATTTTCAATGTTGCCTTATGTGCAGCGAATTTGCAGCTCACTCATGACAAGATTCGCTCACACCCAACAGACCGCACGGCGTGTTTGGCCCGCAAGGTGGGAAGGATTTGGATAGGAAGATAGATCGCCATTGATCGGAACTAATGGGATCGAACAAAGGTATCTGCCGCCTCCGGGAGGCCGTTGAAAGGGTTCACCGAGATATAGAGAACGCTTGCTCACGCTTTTTGCTCATCGGCAGGACTTCGCTCGACACCGCTCATGCACCCCAATGCACGAACATGACCAATAGTTTAATGCAGAGCGCAGTGCTGATACCACTTGTCAGTCCCTTTTACCATCCCGAATCCGAATCCGAATCCAAGTCCACACATACCACTGTTCCTTTGGCCCTTTTATGCTGTGCAGAGGCATACCGTCCTACCGAGCGGCCAATCTTACGGTCGACGAAACCCTCCTCTTTTGCGTCATTGACACCACCATCATCATCACTAACGGACATGCAGGACTGACATGTGGCTTCATGACGGGTTCTTATGCGACCGTAGTGTTTACGTTGTGTCGAGATTATTCGCGACACAAATAGGTGGACGACCCGGTGCAATGTGCCGATAGATGGGATCCATCCCCCCGTATCGGGCCTATTAATCCCCATCGGCCAATTATCGCCAGCACATAATCAGACCATATTTATTTAAAATTTGCGGACTGATTTATAGACTCAGTCTATATCTCATTTGATTTAATGTAATTGAACCACTTTACATAGTCTGCTAAGTTAAAATAAATAGAGCCAGTTAAGATCAAAACAATAAACGAGAATAAGTTTGTATAACTTGACCAGTAAGTCATTTCGACTAATATCACAACTTAGTTTAAATACAATAAGAAATTACCAGAGCTCTGTTAAGTGCATAACTTATATTAAATTATTCAAGTGTATTTATTCATCATTTTTTGACACATAAGGAGAGGTCTACAAATTACTCAATTTATTCTATATAACTCGTAATAATAGTTGTGTCAATTTATTTGTTGATTTATTTTACATTGATCGACCGTTTAGTCGACTATAAGTCGACTCCACTTATCCGCTCCTGCCCGCCGTGAAAGGCGAGGGTCTGCCAGATACTGTCAATAGAAACCCATTGTCCATTGGCAGGGCAGGGTCAGAGGGCTCCTGCTGCATTTTCCCTGTTGCGGTTTTCAACCGGGGTAGTGCAATCCGGCGCCACTGCATAAGCCCGGGGCATGAACCGGGTAGGGGCAGACTGCAGGAGACTTGAGTTTATGTGGTGCAGTTGTGCGAACCGAAGAGGGTTGGTGGTCAGATAGTAGACTGGGAGAGACATCAACAAGTGATGACTCGGAGGCCAGGTGCGGGGTGTGTGATTGGGGAGTAACAGTTCGGTAAGAGGGAAATCCATGTAGGAACGATAGGGTGTGGTTGGAAGGTATTTGCGAAGATATTAGTCGAGTAAGGACCAGCTGACACCATCTACAGCTACGGGAATATGTGTCGTTGGAATGTCGTCGTCACGAACGCTCATTGAACCACCATAAAGTCCGGCTTTGGGTAAAAGGTGAACATTGAACGTGTGTACCTGAACCTTGCGGCCGAGCGGGAGCGGGATGGGGTTGATGAGCAATATCTCGAGACATCGCGGCATTTGCCGGTTCTTGAAATGCTCTCATCACGTCTCCGTCGACCCCTCCTCCAACGTGTATCAATACGTCTCTACTCTTCTTCACCCTCCCCTCTCTGTGCTTCCTGTGCCACTCCATTACCAACCCGTTTACCGGCATGTCCAAAATGTTTTCAGATCGAGCGTCCAATCAAAAAGTATGACTATTATGAACTTCTAGAGACGCCGAAGAGTCCGAACCCATTCGTTATCAATGAAGGTCAACTAAAGAATAATTTCCGCCGCATTCAAAGATACGTCCATCCCGACTTATGGACATCCCAGGGTGAAGTATGCCTTACCAAGTTTTTGTCTCCTCCCTGCTAATGCCATCTTTCAGGTTAAGACCCTGGCTGCTCGCGACCTATCCGGTCTGGTTAATGAAGCTTACAACACACTTTTACAACCGCTTTCGCGGATCCATTACATCCTTTCGCAGCACAACCTTGGCGTATCAGAAACAGACCAACTGGATGACCCTCGCCTCATTACGGAGGTCATTGAAATCAGAGAGGCTCTGGAGGACGCATCTGCCGAAAGCGAGGTGGAGGAGATCAAGAATGATGTTTCCGGTTTGCGCGAGACTATTCATCCGATTTCCACATCAACTAACTGTTCCATAGTGAAGATACAGGCAACCTTGAAGAAGATTGAGCATGCCGTACATCTTGGGAACTGGGATGAGGCACATAGAGTGGCAGTGCGACTTAAATATTTGCGAGGCATTGAGGCGGCTGCGCAGAGTTGGCCGCACGCACCTCCTGGCAACCACTAGAGTACATGGAGGGATACCGTAATATTGTATTATGCTGTAATGAAAGCCGTCCGGCGATTCCCGATCCATGAATATCCACAGAAGTATATCTGCTTCGGCCTATTCTAGTCCTTCAGAGACCCGCGGAGGTTACTGAGTTCTTTTGTGAGTAAGATTGTCAATCCTGTTTATGGTGCTATGACATGGGGCGATTCTTTCAGTGCTAGTCGAGGTCCTACGCTGGCGGGGTTTGCATATCGTCTGTGGTCTCTTTGGCAGCGTATGTATATATGCGGCTCTCATGCATCCTTTGATCAGTTCTCTTCAGATTTTTCCACGTCCACACTCTGGCCTTTCTCTAACGATTATTACCTCCCATGCAACTTGGTCATCACTTTGTAGAGTCCTCGCCTCGTTCATCACCTACGCAAACCGCTCGCAAAAGACCTTCAGCCGCAGACGCCCACGAAATCTCACGTACTCAGCCCTTCGGACAACAGAGCAACACGGATCCCTTTCCTGTTTATCCCGCCAAAGTTCCTCGGTCATCCTCCGTAAATACTCCACGGGAAGCCATGCGTGCCTTCGGGAATTCACCGAAAAAGCATTTCTCTAGTGCGCACGGAGGTCATCAGAGCTCCCGTTCTGGAAAAAATAAGAAGGGTAAGCAATCAGGAATGTCGTCATCTCACAGCTCCGTTCTTGCCTTGCCTCGCGAGAATGACCCCGTTCATGACGCCGAATATATCAACCGGATCCATGGGAACGTACCTCTGAGGGAAGTCTGGGAGCAGAATCCAAAATCTCCCCTCTCAAACTACCTGGCTCGGCATGGGGCCAATCCTCTAAAGTACCTCCATGATGAGATCCTTATACACGGGAATTCCGGCTGGAGGCAAGTATATTTTACCCCATTACCTCACTCTCTTCATTGATTTAAATAGAGCGACGATCGAGGTCAAGCTGGAGGGTGAGAATGACGTCTTGGGTGTAGGCGATGCCATCAACAAGAAGGAATCTGAAAAACTGGCTGCACTTTCAGCGATGCATCAACTCAACGCACTCGGCAAGGCAGGTCACTTCTCGTGATATCATGTCTGCGTGCCTTACTTGAGTCCCCGAGCAGTTCGACGCACCAAAGAAAAGCTTTGGGACCTCCACAACGGCGGAAGCCGGTCCCACTAAGTTGTCTGATGGGACCATAGTTACATATGAGCGATCCCGTCAATTCATGGACTACTACTGTCGACGTTTTGGGTTCGGCAAGCCTGACATCACCTTTAACGAGGTCAAGATCCATCGTGGTCACAATCTCGTTTGGGAGGCCGTCATGTATGTTAGTGGCCGTTGCATTGGGATTGGATCAGGCGCGACCAAAAGGGCTGCCCAGACCAGCTGCTACGTTGACGTCACGCAGTACCTCGAAAGCTGCGATCGGGCGCTCTGGGAGACGTTTTCGAAGGACGTTCCAGAGGGCAAGGACCTCGGCATGGCACCACGAGTACAGCTCCAAATGAGTGAAGGTCTCGAAGACGAAATCCGAGATCTATGTGCTGATATTCGAAAGAGTACGCTCTATCGGAATCGGCCCGCCGTTTCGACCAATCTCTTTACCACCGCAACGGTGACATCTTCTAATCCACGACCCTATCACACATCAAAATTTACCATGTCTCCCGAATCTCATACTGCCATATCCCTGCGCCTATCCGAGCAGAGACAACGCTACCTCACGAATCCCTCACTAGAAACTATGCGCTCTACACGCAAATCGCTACCTGTCTACTCTAGTGCCGACAACATCTTGAACCACATTCAGGATAACGAAGTCATTATCTGTATGGCAGCCACTGGCTCGGGTAAAACGACCCAAATCCCTCAACTCATCCTTGATGAATATATCTCACAAGGCAGTGGCGCTTCGTGCAATATAATCTGTACTCAACCGCGCCGCCTCGCGGCCATCAGCGTGGCTGAACGCGTCTCCAAGGAAAGAAGTGAAATTGTTGGCAAAGGTTCAATCGGCTATCAAGTCCGCTTCGAAGCAAAGCTACCGGAACCTCACGGTTCAATCACATTTTGCACCACGGGAATTTTTCTGAAGCGCATGCAGTCTGCTCTGCAAGACAACGGCCCTCAGGGTTACCTCGACGATGTCACTCACGTGGTCGTTGACGAAGTCCACGAACGAGACGTCGACACCGACCTTCTCTTAGTCGTGTTGAAACGACTACTGGCAGACCGCAAGGCTAAAGGAAAGCCTCTCAAGGTCGTTCTCATGAGCGCAACAATTGATCCTACTCTATTCCAACAATATTTTTCCGATGAAGTCGGCCAACCGGCAAAGGTCATTGAAGTTCCTGGACGGTCTTTCCCCGTGGAACAACACTTCCTGGACGATTTCATTGCAGACATGTCCTCCGACCCTCATGCACTCACAGTTTTCGCGGAAGAGAGCGTCTCTAAGTATATTTACCGAGAGCTTGGCCCCGATATTCCTTCGTCTCTCGCCGGTTATCTGCAACCCCCAGTGGCGAAGCGATCCATTGCCGAAACCGAAGGAGTCCGTGAAGAAGACCTCGAACTTCCGTATTCTCTAATTGCTCTCACCATTTGCCACGTTCTCCAGAAATCTGACGACGGGCATGTCCTTGTATTCCTTCCTGGATGGGATGAGATTCAAGCCTTAAACCGGCAGCTCCAAGAGCGTAAGCTCCGCATCCTCCTCAACGACACTACTCGATATTCCATTCATCTACTCCACTCTTCCATCCCCGTTGCCGAACAGCAACTGATTTTCGACCCACCACTCCCTGGAATCCGCCGCATCATCCTGTCTACCAACATTGCCGAGACGTCCGTAACCATTCCCGATGTCGTCTACGTTGTGGATTCAGCGAAGCTCAAAGAGCAGCGGTACGATCCTACTCGTCATATGTCGTCCCTAGTCTCTGCGTGGGTTGGATTATCCAATCTGAAACAACGTGCGGGACGTGCTGGACGACATCGCGCGGGAGAGTACTTTGGAATTATTGGTCGTAGAAGAGTAGAGAGTTTGCACCCCTACCAGGTCGTGGAGATGAACCGTGTGGACTTGACTAACGTTGTAATGCACGTCAAAGCCTTGGACTTCCCTGGGATGTCTGTGGAGGAGGTCTTGGCTGCTGCCATTGAACCCCCAGCACCGGATCGCATTAGGGCGGCCATGTCGGACCTGAAAATGGTTGGAGCCATTGATGACGAGCAGAACTTGACCCCTCTAGGCCGAGTGCTGCTCCAGTTGCCGGTTGATGTTCAGGTTGGCCGTCTTGTACTTTATGGCAGTTTCTTCCGGTGCCTCGATCAAGCGCTGACCCTCGCAGCCCTTATGACCAATCGAGAACCTTTTGTTTCACCAATTTATCTCAGGGCCGAAGCTGCTGCCGCTAAGAACAGTTGGTCCCTTACTGAATTCCGGTCTGATGCCCTCGCTGCGTGGCGCGCGTACAACGCGTGGTGGGCCATGCAGAGTCGAGGTGAATATGCCTCCGCCAACAGGTTCTGCTCAGATAACTTCCTTTCAAAACCTACGTTACTCATGATTGACCGGATCAAGAGACAGCTATTGACGTCACTGCGCTATGCCGGGGTCCTTGATGTCTCTGTGGGCGGGCGAGTTGAGCCATTGGGGAGAGGAGGGTCTATCACGGTGCCTCCCGAGCTGAATGTCAATGGCGATTCACTACCGCTGCTGGCTGCGCTCCTAGCTATTGCCTCACAACCCAAGTTTGCAATTCGCACCGGCGAAAGCACTTATCGGACAATGCTGGATAAGGTGAGTTACATCCGATGTTAAATATGAAGAGGCAAACCTCCTTTTGCAGATCACGTTAATACACCCCTCCAGTGTAAACAACCGCAAGCGAGATGTTTCTATCGCCCCCCATGACGGTAAAGTCATCGACAAGCAGATCATCGCCTATGGTGAAAAGCGTCAAAATATCTCCGTGGCCGGTTCTTCTACCAATGCCCCGATGTTTTTGGTCACGACGACGAAATTAGACCCCATGACATTTGTCCTTTTTGGTGCATACCAAATCGCTGTCACGGCTCAGGGTCTGGAATGTGACGAATGGTTACCTATTGTCGGCGACATCTATGCTCTGGATGACGTTCAAAAGCTCAAGGTTTTGATGGAGGCCTGTATGTCCAGGGTCTTTGAGGGACTTGCCATGCGAAGAACTCGTTTTGCCCTTCGTACCGTGGCGGTCTCTCCGCGCGAGGAAGAGGAGTTTGGGGATGAGGAAGATACGAGAGATAGCCACAAACCTTATTCTCTTTCGATGGAAGAAGTAAAGGAACTTGATCATCTTACTCGAAGCATCGTCAGTATTTTGAACCATTATGCTGAAGAACGGATGGAGGTGCAGTCGAGGGCCAACTCGAGGCCGGCCACACCAGTGGAATCGCCGAGTTATAGCAACGCCAAACTTCCATCGCTCGGCACCATGTCGGGCGCTTCTACGCCGTATGCGGTGCGATCTGCCTATAACTCTCGTCCGGGAACTCCGAGTCGATTATCTCGTCCATTCTAATTAGGTCACGAATGATTATGTTTTGTGTTGGAGTACAGTACTATAATTGTAATTTTTACTCTTAACCCAAAAGAAGGTCTGTACCTGTTGCACGTGCCTTCTATTAGCCGTCCCTTGAAGGGCTACTGCGCCTTGATCGACACCCTCGTCCGTATATCTCTATCCTCTTCCTATCAACAGCACTTGGTACACCACACTTTTTGACCCGCACGAGATGGCCAGCAACATGCGAGGGCTCACGCAAGTACGGTGACCCTTGTTTTACGCGTCCTCTGCTGATAGACTCAGCTAGTTTATTGCGGATATTCGCGGGGCTCGTGTTCGGGACTTGGAAGAGAAGCGCATCAACAAAGAGATGGCGAATATAAGAAAGAAGTTTAAAGGTCCGTGAATTGATCACTCAAACCAAACGAAGTTACAAGTTAAACACCACGTCCCGCCCGGATCAGACGGCAATTTGGATGGCTACCAGAAAAAAAAGTGAGCTTGTCACCCGTTCATCCAGCGACCATGTATTCAAATCATGCTATTCGCCTGCAGATATGTCGCGAAGGTGTTATATACGTATATCTTGGGCTACAAAGTGGACATTGGACATATGGAAGCGGTCAATTTGATTTCAAGTCCCAAATACAGCGAGAAACAAATCGTATGTTTTCCATCCGTGGTGAGAGAGTGCCAATTGTCTCACATGTCACCGTTTACCAGGGATATCTCGCGGTGACGCTACTGATGCACGAGAATTCTGACTTTCTGCGCCTAGTCGTAAACTCTATCCGAAAGGACCTGGATGAGAACAACGAGATCAACAATTGCCTGGCTCTCCACGCGATTGCTAATGTTGGTGGAACGGAGATGGCAGAAGCGTTATGTGAGGATGTTCATAGGTTATTGATATCACCGTATGTTTTTGGTGCAATCATACCTGAGTGCCATTGTCCACTCACCACTACGCAGAACATCGCAGAACATGGTCAAGAAGAAGGCAGCTCTAACGTTGCTCAGGTTGTATCGTAAGCACCCGGATGTATTCCCTGCAGCGGAGTGGGCGCTTCGCATTGTCTCGATCATGGATGATACGGATCTGGTACGGCAGGAATTCATCGAACTCGCGCCGTCCTTACATCTTTTTCTAGGGTGTAGTCCTGTGTGTTACAACCCTAGTATTGGCGCTCGCACAAGACCACCTAGAGCCGTACGCAGTTTGTTATCAAAAGGCCGTTGACCGACTGAATCGGGCAAGTTACATTTGTATCTTCTGTGCCCCTTCTCCTCATGGCGTTCGCAGTTAGTTGTTGAGCACGAATACTCAGCAACGTATGCGTATTACAAAGTGCCTTCGCCCTGGCTTCAGGTGAAACTATTGAAGTTATTGCAATACTATCCCCCGTCAGGTAGTTTCCCGCCGTATGTCGGCTCTGAAACAGTCCCTGATGATCACTTAGATGACCCAGCCATCCAGTCCACGCTACTTCAGGTCCTGGATACGATTATGAGTAACAGTGCTGAACAGACGCGGAACATGCAACATAATAACGCGCAACGAGCAATTCTTTTCGAGGCGATCGGCCTGGCGATCCATCTAGACACCAATTCACCGCTGGTTAGCACCGCTGCGGTCCTCCTCGCACGATTCATCTCCTCCAAGGAGACGAATGTCCGCTATCTCGGTCTCGATACGCTTGCCCACCTCGCGGCACGGGCGGATTCCCTCGAGCACATCAAAAAGCATCAAGCTCATGTCATCTCGTCACTTCGCGATCGCGACATTTCCGTTCGCCGGAGAGCGTTGGATCTACTGTATAGCATGTGCGACGTCGACAATTCTGAGGTCATTGTTGGGGAGCTGCTTCAGTATTTGAAGGTTGCCGATTACGCGCTTCGTGAAGAGATGGTTTTGAAAATCGCCGTCTTGACGGAAAAATACGCTAGTTCATACAGGTGGTATGTTGATACTATCCTCGAACTCATTAGCGCTGCGGGTGATCATGTTGGGGAGGAGGTCTGGTATCGCGTGGTGCAAATTACCACAAACACCGAAGACCTACAGGCATACGCAGCCCGGGTTGTCTTCCAAAGGCTCAAGTCACCTGCTGCTCATGAGAGTCTAGTTAAAGTTGGGGGTACGTCTGAATTCCGATCTGGTCCCCGCGGTACTCAGGCTGTGACAATCCTTCTAGGTTATGTTCTTGGAGAGTACGGACATCTCGTCGCGAACGAAGAAGGCCACAGTCCCATCGAGCAGCTACGAGTTTTACACACGAAGTCTCAATTCTGTACTGCGCCTACCCGAGCTCTTTTACTCACGACGTATATCAAATGGGTTAACGTGTTCCCTGAAATCAAGCCCCAATTAATCAATATTTTCGAGCGATACCGGCACGTTCTCGATTCTGAGCTCCAACAGCGGGCTTGCGAGTTTTATGCGTTGGCTTCGCGGCCTGATGACGACGAACTCCTCCAGAACGTTTGCGAAGAAATCCCACCATTCCCGGCGCGTGAAAGCGCATTACTCTCACGCCTGAATAAAAAACACGGGGCCACGGAGGATAAGCGGACATGGGTACACGGAGGAAAGGACGTCAACCAAGATCGTGAGGCTAAGGCCAGGCGGAATACTATAACTGACAGGTCAACGAATGGATCTATGGCCCCGGCTGGCACTGGCACTTCGGATGTCTTAACGTCGCTGCAGGGTCTCGACCTTTCAGGACCCTCGACCGGGGCAAGTCAACCAAACCCACCGTCGGCTGTCCTATCGAACCCCACCTTCGCTCCACATCTTGTAGTCGGCCCAAGCGTAGATCGTTGGTTCGAGAAGCTCACATACTCTGATGAAGGCATTCTCTACGAAGATGTCCAGATCCAAGTCGGCATCAAGTCGCGATACCAGGCTCATATAGGTCAATTAGCCGTCTACTTGGGGAACAAGATCTCTGCTCCTTTGACCGGTTTTACCACAAAGGTCGACGTGGAGGATCCGGAGGCCTTGTCTATTACTTTTGCCAAGATGCCTGCCACTATGCTTGGCCCTCGATCACAATCACAGCAAATCCTTCACGTGGAGTGTAAGAAGGCATTCACGACACCACCCGTTATGACGGTCTCTTTCCTCGCTGGCTCGCATCAAACTATCGCCTTACGTCTACCGGTCGTCCTTACTAAGTTTATCGAACCAGTTATTTTAGGCGCCACAGATTTCTTCGAACGGTGGAAACTCATCGGCGGCCCGCCTCGTGAAGCCCAAAGCGTCTTTCCCATCAACCTCAATAAAGGCGGGGACCTCAACCACGACCGACACAAAGAAGTTGTCTCAGGCCAAAAACTTAGCATACTTTCTGACGTTGATCCAAATCCGAATAACCTTGTCGGTGCTGGGATCCTTCATACGTCCGTTGATGGGAAAGTTGGTTGCTTATTACGTTTGGAACCCAACCGCGAAGCCAAAGTACGTGACCGTCGACCTACAGTCAGTCTTCTCAAAGCTAAATCTTTTGCTTTGCAGCTTTGCCGGGTCACTGTTCGGAGTACCTCGGAAGATGTGGTAGGGGAAGTGCAGAGGCTCATTCAAAAGCCGCTTTCCACAGATGCTGCGACATGACATTCCTACAGGACATGTAATCTATAATATTCACACATATCTCCGTGGTACATATTACAATATCCCTTTACAACAGCAGAGGAAAGTCCGTAAGATATGGATAAGTTGGTTTGGTTGGTGTAGGTTCATCTCCGGTTCAATATATTGCGTAAGAACCCCTTCTTCCGGTCTGCGTTTCGCGGGCGCACTGCTTCAACTGTCGTATCGGTTTCTCCAGAACCAGTATCGCGGGGGTTGGGGATCGAATCGGTCGAAATGGAACGAGGGTGAGACGCCTGTCTCCTGCTCATACGCCAGGTCTCGTCACGGTCCCCCTTGGATGCCTCAGCCCCCGGATCTCCTGACGAACTCAACTCAGATCGGGATAGAGGGTACTCTTGCGAGCGCCGACCACCAATGACGGTGTGCAACGCAGAATCTGACACGGCACCGGATGGGGCAGTTTTTGGGCGCGAATGCAAGGAAGAAGTCCTCGACTTGGTCGGAGGTGAAGATAGTGGTTCCTCGGTGAGACCGTAGCTACTTGTGGTGGGAGAACGACTAAGTTCGGCGGCAGGAAATGGGCGAGCGACAGATCCTCCACTACGCAACGCCGCGTAGCGGCTAACATAATATAACGCATGCCGCTCGACGTCCCGACATCGGTTATACAAATCCGCGACAATTGGATCTTCGGGGGATACATTGCGTGAATGCCGGACAATCGCGGATGTGATGATGGCGAGGTGTCTTGGAACATCCAGAAAATGCTGCTCGTGCGGGATTAACTCTTTTTGTAGATCGGACATGGTCCGTTTCCTGTCATTGAGAGCCCTGATGGCACGACTCCGGACATGCGCGTCCGATTGTGGTTGGGGAGAGTCCTCTGGGGGTGTAGATACTATGTGGATGTAATCCAGCATCTCGGGTAGTTTTTCCTCTAGAAAAGACTTGATCCCACGCATGAACTCTTCTTTTTGAACCATCTATCCAAACTTGGTTAGAAATTATACAGACCACAAGGGACATCTAACACCCACCGTGTTCAGGTTAGCGAGACTTTGAATCACCTTTGCAATCAACGTAAGGCTTCGTTGAACGGGCAAATCGGGGAGACCTGAAACGTTGTTCTCAAACCGATATCCTTTCCAGCGCATCAAAAAAATGTACCAGAGCATAGGCCAAAGAGATGCGGATGAAGGATAGCTGGGACAATAAACCGGAGAAAACAGAATGCTGAGACACTTTGACGTGGCAGGTCGTTCTTGATGTCCGTGCCGTGTCCATTGGGATATCGTTCCTCCACCAGCTGCCGAATGTACTTGAACAACTGGCGCATCTCACTAGCTGACTATGAGGCAATACGCGGCGATCTAAAAAATGAAACTTACTCAGGACACTGCTGCCGCACAGCATATATTTGCTCCCAAATTTCTCCACACCAGTAGACAAGGAGATCAATATTGCGCTCAACATCCTTCGGTCCTTTGGCATTTCGAAGGGGGTCAACTTCGATGGATACGTTGTCAAGGCACAGTCGGCGTATGGTAGCGCCGACGCTGGCCTCCAGGAAACTCTTCCCATACCATCCCATCAACGATTCAATAGTTTTGGTAAGTACAGTATTTCCACGAAACAGGGTCTGATGTGCTGATCATCCGATCCGTGAGTCCTTATATAGGGCCTGATAGATGAAATCGTCGACTCACAGCTCGGCGTTCCTTCAACCTCGCGGCCAGCCATTTCGAAGACATTAGAGAGTAGAATGTTCTTGGCAACGGCTATCGAGACTAGTTGGTTGGACACTTCTCTTATCTTGAACTTGGTATCAAGGTCGATCATCCAGTCCAGATAATTCCGTCGGTCGAGCGTCTATTTTTAACGTAAACCAGTTGCCAGTACTCTTGAACACATACGTACGTCCATCACTTTGGAGTACTTGGAGTATGGTAATACGATTTCCCTGGGCCTTCATTCAACAAGGGCTATTGCAAAGATATCGAAGAAACGACTGACTCTTCAAGTCTAAGTTTCAATCTTAGTTGTCCAACCTGGGTGCACGCTGTTGTGACACCACCAAATAGTACAGGGAACCAGCCCTCCACGTGCTCCCCACGGCGAAAGTTTGTCAGTGTGATGTAAACAGTACCGATAACGAATGGTTTCTGCAGTTTCTTCTCGCGCCAAACGACGACGGCCAACTTTTCAAACGGAGGTAGGTCTGTAAATAGAAAAGTCTCGTGCCAGTCCGGTGAACCCGTGCTCTTCTTGACAACTGTTCGGCCAGAGAGCACGCTATTGAAGTAAACTTCACAAAAGAGATCCAAGTCCACGGCTTCCGCGTCGCTACGCCCTTCTGGATCATTGGTCGTGCCAGCATTAGAAACGGGGTCGAGGGAATGAGGAACTCCGATGTTACGCCCTTGGATGCAAGTCAGTTCGACTTGCCTCCAGATTCGATATGTGCCTCCCGAATGTGTTCGCGACATGCCAAATATTTCCGGAGTTGCATATGAACGAAGTAGTGCCATCCACGTATTCATAGCTTCTGACGAAGGAAAGGCGAAATAAAGGGGCTCAGTGCTATGAGTCGCACTCCATCTCTGATTTCTACATAATGTATCGTTAGAACGTAACTGCACGAAGTCATGGCAACGGCTCACGCAGAGCAGTGTATCCCAA
>QLOU01001127.1:0-13888 GCA_003313715.1 Russula abietina
ATCTGATCAAAATTTCCTCCAAAAAGCTTCTCTACAAATGTCCCTGCGATGCATTGAGTCGGATAAAATGCCAGCGAGGAGGCACTCACCTTGCTGTCTTTGCTTGAAGAGTTTGGTCGCAAGCCCGAGGATGGAAAGCAGCTCCACGAGGGTCTTCACGAGGGTCTCCGTCATAGCGGCTGTGTAAGCGATCATGGTATAAATATCGAGGTGTTTCAGAATGGACTCAATTGACTCGAGTAGATAACTAAGCGGATCGAGTGCGCTGACGTGCTTGACAGTCTGAAGCATGGACATCAGAGAAATACGCACGTATGAAAGAAAGAGACATACACTGAGTAGGATAGCAAATCCGGCATATATTTGTTTTTCCACGGGGGATGACTATTGAATAGGCATCAGAGATAGACAATCCAATCAGCACTGCACATTTGAGCGCACCCAGTTGAGATCGAGGCTGACAGAAAGCGAATACAGAACGGATACGACCCTACTAAGCGATTTCGTGATTCTAGCAGTTCCTCCGCATTCAGTACATGCGGGTAATTGCTCTAGAAGAATGGCGGTAGCGGACTCGGGGGAGTCAGAATATCGAAGCTGCTCTGCGAGTGGGTGTTCAGAAAGTTCTATGCCCGTTTGCTCTTCATATTTCTGCAAGGAAGCTGCGAACAAGTTCATCAACATCGGTGGTCTTGACTGGTGACGCATTTCACGGGTGGCAGGATGATGTGAGTTGGGATGGGCTGTCAATTACTGGCAACCTACTGCGGGAAATTATGCCAGTGGTTAGATAGTGTGCGGTGCAAGTGGAACGCGGATCCCGTGGTCCCGAAAAAGTTTGCCTGGGAAAATAGCCCGGAAAGGCAATCGAGCGCCCAAATTGGGCGTTGTCTCCCCACCAAGGATGGTGACCACTCATCGACTTATCATCGACATCATCTGACAGCGGCAAAGGTATCATAATTACAATGGCATTGCGAGCAACGACTAAAGACCGGCCTCATGGACGCGCCCTGACCCTCAACCTCGCCATCATAGGCTTTACTCTCGACGGTCCTTCGTAGACGTACCCTCACACTGGCCCTCACTCATTCTCGTCCCCGTGGGCCGGCCTAGCGCATGCTCACGGTGCATTTGACGCAACCCGAGGTTGCGCCCTTACTTAAAGTGTCCCTAAATGGCCCACGGAGGAGGATGGTGCGTGTTTTGCCACTGCAGCTTTGGGTATCGTGCATTCAATCAGGAAGGTAAAGTATCTGCGAGAAATAAGGAGCATTGGGGCGTTTTGATTGGTGATGTGTGAGCGAAAGAAAGGGACTCACTCATCACTTCTCTTTTCAATGTCGAATAGCCCACATCTAGCCCACATCTCATTCCGACGTCTGATCCTCGTAGGTCCTCCACACGGTTCAGGATCGTAATTTACCGCTCGCGCGATCCGGTTGTTGTCTGACTTGCGTACGCGCACAATCTGTTCGACGTGAGGGAGCAATCAGCAATCAGCACCCTGTTATAGACGAAACGGCGCACCTGAGATGCCCTATTTCCATAATGACGAGGTCGGGGTTCAACGTTCAACGTTCCACTCCAGTACAGTGTGCAGTCCACCATCGCATTGACTTGTTCCTTCCTAATTTGATTGACCCGCGAAGAAACTTTCCCTTTCGATGCCTCTTCGTCTGCTCTCGCCGTTCTTATAATCCAGTAGACAGTCGAATAGCACCATGCGTGGCTTGCGTATCCGCCAATGGCTTGCGTATCCGCCGATGCATCTGCGGATGCGCAATATCATTATTTAACATAACACCAGATAGGGCACGACTTTCATTGCTCTCGCCACCGGGGACCTTCTCCACACGGATAAAAACCTCGATGTCGACTGTGCGCACGCCTGCGTCGTCAGCCGAGACGGTGCGAACGGCCTCGAAGCGGCACATGAGGTCTGCCTAGCGGATGACGGACTGGTTCCTAATCGAGCTTTCGACTCGGATGAGCGTGAGTATCTGTGCATCGTCACTCGTGTCGATGAGATGGGAATCCGGGAGATGATATCTAGCATCATTTGGAGCGCTTCTTTGTAAGCAGAGATGACGGCGACTGGATGGGTGTCGCACTCTAGCTGCTAGATGAAGTGAGGAGGATTCTGCCCGCTACAGTCGAAATTGTCATAATGCATACAACTATAATGCATAAATCTCATAATGCATGGGATTTGTCTGGGAACCGTGTTGGGACATAGGGAAAATGCATGTATAATGCATATTGCATATTGCATGGGGCTTTGGAGAGTTATATGCATTATGAGGTGAGCACGGTGAGCTGTAATGCGGCTGTTGTAACAGGAAAATTCCATAAAAGTGATGATGTCATCAACATATTTTTGGGTGAGCGGTGCGCAACATGTGGCTGACCCTTTTCTCGTCTGGCCTTGCGTCTGGCACACTGCTGTTGCTCGCTTGCTTTCTTTTCCCCTTCCCACCACTCCCACAAAACTCATACAAATCAGCCGTCCTGAAGACCAAGCAACTCCTTATCACACGCTCTCCAGCCTGTCCTTGCCTCCTTGACCTGCAACAGTTTCCCAACTGGGTCAGAAAGCGCGAGGCACTTTCAAGGGCACTTTGCCCACTCTGTATATACCACATATGCATTTCCAATTAATCAGTGCTACCCATACACCCATACTCTACCCAATAGTGTGATAAATGAGTGCGCTGAGTGATGTTAAAGATGCAACGGCCATATGATAGCCGTGGGTTTGCACCTGTGTGAGTGTTACACGTTACATTCCTTAATTAGCCATTGTCACAGAATGTCACAAGGCGTGACCATTCCAGTTGTGCATATATCTCATAATGCATAGGTTTTGGGGGAGGACGAACGCTATGCATTATGACAATTTCAACTGTACAAGGCGCTTGGAAAAGTCGTCGTCATTGCGATCACACGGAAATAATGAGAGCAGACGGCATACCTGAGACGATTGTGTCGTGCCATCTCCGTACTCCTCGTCCTCGGTATGGCTCCGTCCAACCATATTTTTCCGGCGGGTGACGGCCTGAAAATCGAGCGTGTGGATGGATCAAGTTCAGTGCATCTTAATGAAATGTGTTCAAGTTGCGCTTTGCTGAATGGGTGATCATCGATGATCATCGAGCAACGTCTGGACTCGCGGCGGGTTCTGGGAGGGCAGGAGCAATGCAGGCGCTTGTTTTCTCGCCGTCGTTACGGTTGCGTCCCGCTCCTGCTCGTTTCTTTTCACCGTCACTGAGTACCGTACTCAGTCTAAACCCAATACATTCTCTGGCACATTTACCGCTCATTGAAAGTTTGAGTACATTGTCTCGAATAAGCGCAATCTGATCTGAGGCGATAGTACTAAGGCGAGTAAACGACTAGTATATCTGGCTTTGCCAAACACCTCCATGTTGTGCTGTCCTTCTTCAGTCTCAACCCTCCCGTGTGCTGAAATTAGGTTGTTGCCGCGCTTCCTGAATCCTGGATCCCAGTCTCCCCGCCGGTGAGACCGTGAGTGCAAAACATCCCATGGGGCACCTAATGCCGTTCGTCCCAGTGCAGAGCATTCACACGCCAGGGCTCCAACTCGTGTCGACCTCCTCGAAGCGACCGTAGCGGACCTGACCGGAAGCCCGCTCTACGTGCTTGGAAGAAAGGATGTGCGCGGACTCCTTTGTCATCGCACTGCCTTGGATTGCTTCCATAACCTCAGCATACGCGTTGGTGCGACCACCCCTATCGGAGTGGGAGAAGCACGTCATACATTGGCCACCTGCTATAGATATGGATTCCTCGGTAACCGCTTAGTCCCGTCACCCATAAGCCCAAATCTCATTTCTCTTTGCCTACAGCTTTCTTGACTATTGTACAGCATCTCTACAGCATCTCAATCTTGAACCTGTAATTGAAGCAAAGCGAACCCAATGGTACATGGGCGGTTTTTTGTGCTGTTTTTTTTTTTTGGATCGCTACGTGAAACCGCCAAATCGCTGACAAGATCTTGGAATGCTTCCTTATCGGCGGATGATACTATATTGGCGGCTGGCAGGCACTTCTAAAGGTTATAAAACGTGCGTATTTTCGGTCAATCTGAACCCATCGCCTCCTCTTACTACGGCCTCTCTTCTCTTCTCCTCTCCTCTCCTCTCCTTGTCCTCGTCCCTCGCCAGCGGACATCTCAGTACCGCCGCCTCTATCAACAGCAAAGCGGTCACGGCAAGAAAATGCTCAACGTACTCAAACTGCCGCCCGCCGCCCATCGAACGCGCCGATTGTTTCGACATTGCATCGTTAAAGACCCACCCACGCGCTGGGACCGTCTTGCTGTTACCGCTTTCCCTCTCGTCGCCTTGGGAACCCGGGAACATGACCCACTCGCACCCACTCGCCCTCTCATTCAAGTGTTTCCTGCAATCGCTCAACGGTCAACAGATCGACGTCACTTCAAGGCCCGACACTGTCCTCTCGTGTTCTCGGCGCTTCCCTTAGCTGCGTGAACGCTCACGCTACAACTCTACCACCAACGAGGCTCTCAACGCCATCAAAGTCACCGGAAACTGGCAAACTCCGGCATCTTTTGGGCACTGAACTTCGCTTGGTCTTATTCGACCCGGTATTTCTGGGCGGGACTGGAGTGCCTTGCCTGATTTTAAGGTTATTGTGCGATGCAAGTCCTTCTCGTACTGCGACACTGTGGCAACTCCTCGGCACCGAACTCTGCTGGGCCGGCATGTCCTGTGCGACTTCAAGGTTATGGTGTGATGCAAGTCTCACTGACCCTGCTGCCGATGTGTGATAGACTGTTTGAATCTGGGTCTGTCGCGGTTCTGGCTTTGAAGTTGGCCGCGGAAACGCTGCACCTTCACTTGAGCTCCGAGGCATCATCTAAGAGTTGCGGGTGCCCTCGGCCCTCCCTTTGAGTTTCAGCTGCGACAACGTGTGCGACTGTGTGATTCTTTTGAGGATTGTCGAGGACTCGATCGGTGCTATTTGCTTGTGTTGGACAGCTCTGAGTTTATCGCGGTTCTGGTTTTGATGTGGCGCGCGGAAACTCTCAGCTGGATCTTCACTTGAATTCTGAGGGTTTTAAGGTGTTGTGTGAGTGCTCGGCTCTGCCTTTTGGGACTCGGTTTGCGACGACTGTGTGTGACTGTGTGATTTCCCGATGAATGAATCGGCGCTCCACATACTCCAGCTCAAGAGGTCTCTCGCCGGCTTGCTCGACTTGTCTGTTGTCTGAATCAACTTGTGTGACACCGGTGATGGGGTAAGTGCGGGATGGTGGGTGGGACGCGTAAGTTTCTTTTCTCCTTCGCCTTCTCAGTGGGAAAACAGCTTTTGTCAAAAGTGTGAAAGAAGGTTTTTTTTTTGGATGACCGCCCGCCCACCCATTGAAACATGCCATGACTCGTGGTATGTATCAGTGGGTGGGTGGGCGGTCATCCTTTTTTTTGGCCATTTTTTCACGAGTCGAACCGTTCCTAAAAGTCCTTGTCACTCTACGGGATATTATATAACACTATATTTCTTTTATCTCCCTTCATTCATTTGCCTTCAACGGTGCGAAGCAGAAAGGAAAAGCGCTTCGATCAGGAGTTCACTGACATGTCACATGTCACTGCCTGGCGTCATCCGCTGACACCCGCAGGTGCACCACAGCACAGGACCAGAGTAATGGATATCAACTTGGACCTTTCAGCACCAAAATTCGAATGTGTGAGTCACGCTGAGATCTGTGCCTCGCGGGGATCCTGCTCAGGGATGGCGAAAAAAAGGATGCGGTGTTGCACGCATGGGGACCACATGGGCCCGAAGAATCGCCGCCACGCCGTGACAGTGGGTGCCGGAAACGGCCGTGGTTGGCACGTGTGCCTGCGGGAAGGTGGCTACATATAGCCGGATGGGAAGCATCCCTATCCCCCACTCGCCCAGTCCCATCTCGCGACCAGTCTATCTAGGGTCGTGCCATTTGTACCCTTTCATGGGGTACGCCTCCAATTGGGGCATCCAGGCCAACTCCCTCGTCCCTCGATAGGACCTTAAGACTGGTAGGCCCCTAAACGGACTCGGAAGGTCGGCAGTCGGGGTAGCGGTAAGCCCCCTGACGAGAGCTTTCGCAGGCTCGAAACTGCCGCTACTGACTTGCCACCTTACCCACCTCTGGCCATATCACACAGGCCCTATCTTCGGAGACGGCGACTGGTGAATGTCTCATGTGGGCCAGACAACCCGAGCGCCCCCGGATCGCACACAGACTTAGCTCAGTGCTCCGTACCTGCGCACATGACCACCCAATCCTTGTTGACCAGGTTCTGAGGGGTTCGCTGGTATCCGCGTCATCCGGCTCGCAGGATTAGGAAAACGAGATTTTTAATCAGTTACCGTGCATTCGACGCATAGTATAGCATATTGTACAACTTAAATGATACGTCTTTACACAGTTAATCGTCACCAAGCATCAACTCGTCCTCTAGAGCCAGCCTGTGCAGCATCCGCTGAATGAGCAACAAACACAGTGAACCCAAGCCGTTGCACTGTCCACCATACTGCGTGATTGAAAGTGAGATGTCTTCGAGCACCGTCTCAACAAAGTTGTCACGCACCACGCAACGCACTGCTAACCACACTGCGAAAGTTGGAGGACGCACGTCGAGAAGAGGAAAGGAAAAAATCAAAAAATCAACAAGAGCACGTGACGCGTATGACGCGACGACGGGCGCGTCAGTCCGTACGAACACCGACTCAGAACTTCACTTAACAATGTTTCCAAAGCCCCCACACGCGAGGATGAAATTGTCACAGGTGAACACTGTCTCATCGAACTTGAGGTGGTAGAACAACGCCTTGTTGATTGCAGCAAGTCGACTGGCTCTTAAAGGAGTGTACTCTCCGCTTTGTCAATTCGACCTTGAATTCGACGAGGGTTTCATGAAAACTTGAAAAGATGTAGGGTTGTTATTGAATCGCCTTTGTTGGCCGTGTGTATATTTCATTTGCCCCTTTCCCAGATATAAACTCGTGGCACTTGTCTTTGCGATGCGTCGCGATCACCGAAAATCAAGCCGAAAATGAAGTAGTGTTGGCTCCGATTGGACCGCGATGCATAGTCGATCTTATCAAAATTTCCCCCGAGATTGACTAACAATAAAATTATTGTTTAATAGAACTGCTATGCTGTCGATTCATGGATTCATGACTCGTAGGCCAAGTTTGATAGCCCTTGGTGGACTCCATCAGTTGGCACACGTACTGCTGTATTTGTACAGTACGTGTACGGTATACAGTATCATACGATATTGAAAGCAACGAGTGAATGTGACTACTGTACTCGGATACGATAACTTGAAATACCAACATCGTACTGTAGCTTCATAGAAATTATGCCCAATCTTCTCCAGCTCCGCCGAAAGGCAATTCGAACAGCAACAATAGGCGAGCGGTATTAGGATGTCCTTTTACCGACGCTTCCTCAAGAATAGCGCGACCCTCATCGTTCCGTGCATGAATATCCGTGCTGCTCTGGACCAGCAGCCGTACAAGCTCGGGGTGTCCTGCTCGCGCAGCTACATGCAACGGAGTTTGGTTGCTGTCATCACGGGAATCTACTTCCGCGCCATGATCGAGGAGGAGTCGAATAACGTCCTGATGTCCGTTTTGAGACGCGCCATGCAAGGGCGTCCAGTGACTATTGTCCCGTGTATTTGCGTTTGCACCATGCTCGAGAAGAACCCGAACAATTTCAAGATCTCCGTTATGCGAAGGCAACTGCAACGATGTCCAGCCGCCGTAGTCCGACGCGTGCAGATCTGCACCATGGTTGAGAAGGAAGTGAACAACATCCAGATGCCCTTCCTGTGACGCTCCATGTAGTGGGGTCCAGTTGCTGTGGTCACGAGCATTTGGATCTGTGCCGTGCTCGATGAGGACGCGAACCACTTCCAAATGGCCCAGCTGGGAGGCTAGATGTAATGGAGTGTAGTTGCCGTCGTCCCGTGAACTTGTATCTGCGCCGTGCCCGAGGAGGATCCCAGCGACATGCGGTCGACCCTCTCGTGACGCCAGATGTAATGACGTAAAACCATACATGTCCCGGGCATTCACATCCGCACCGTGGTCAATAAGAAATCGAGCGACTTCCAATTGACCCTCTCGCGACGCCAGATGTAATGGCATAAGACCGTACATGTCCTGGGAATTCACATCCGCGCCGTGGTTAATGAGGGACTTAACGACTCCCAGTTTACCTCTTCGCGACGCCAGGTGTAATGGACCGCAATTACCGTCATCTCGTGCATCCGTATCTGCGCCGTGCTCAAGAAGGACGCCAGCAACATGCGATCGGCCTTCCCGCGATGCCAGATGTAATGGTGTAAGACTGTACATGTCCCAGGCATCCACTTCTGCGCCGTGGTCGATTAGAAATTGAGCGACTTCCAGTCGACCCTCTCGCGACGCCAGATGTAATGGCGTAAAACTGTCCATGTCCCGGGAATTCACATCTGCGCCATGGTTGATAAGGAAGCGAGCGATTTCCAGGTCACCAGCTCCCAACGCCAGATGTAATGGCGTAAGACCGTACATGTCCCGGGCATTCACATCCGCGTCGTGGTCGATCAGGAGGCGAGCGACTTCCACTCGACCCTTTCGCGCTGCCACCTGATGTAATGGGGTAAAACTGCCCATTCCCCGGGCATTCACATCTGCGCCGTGGTCGATGAGGAAGAGAGCGACATCCAGGCGACCCTCCCGCGACGCCACATGTAATGGCGTAAGACTGTCCTTGTCCAGTGCATTCACATCCGCGCCAAGGTCAATAAGGAAGTGAACAACGTCCAAATCACCGGTTCTCAATGCCAGATGTAATGGTGTAAGAGCGGACATGTCCCGAGCATTCACATCTGCGCCGTTGTTAATCAGGGAGCGAGCAACTTCCAGATGACCGCGTTGCAAGGCCAGATGTAATGGTGTGTAGCTGTACTTGTCTCGGGCATTCACATCCGCGCCGTGGTCCATCAGGAAGCGAGCGACTAGTAGTCGATTCTCTCGCGACGCCACGTGTAATGGAATAAGACTGTCCATGTCTGGGGCATTTACATCCGCGCCGTGGTCGATCAAGAAGCCAGCAACTTTCAGATCACCGACTCGCAACACCGTATGTAATGGAGTAGGACTGCGCATATCCCAGGCATTCACATCCGCACCATGGTTGATCAGGAAGCGTGCGACATCCAGGTGACGCTCTTGCAACGCTAGATGAATTTGCGTAAGACCGCCCATGCCCCGGGCATTCACATCCGCGCCGTGGTCGATAAGGAGGCGAGCAATATTCAGATGACCTGCTCGCAACGCCAGATGTAATGGTGTAAGTTTGTTGGAGTCCAGTGTATTCACATCCGTGCCGTGGTCGATCAGGAAGCGAGCGACATCCAAATGACCTGCTCGCAATGCCAAATGTAATGGTGTAAGACTGTCTGTGCCCTGGGTATTCACATCCGCGCCGTGGTCGATCAGGAAGCGAACAACTTCAAGTTGACCCTCTCGAGACGCTAGATGTAATGGTGTAAAATTGCCCATGCCCCGGGCATTTACATCCACGCCGTGGTCGATCAGGAAGCGAGCAGCTTCCAGTTGACCCTCTCGGGACGCCAGATGTAACGGCGTAAGATTGGCGGTGTCCAGCGCATTCACATCCACGCCGTGGTCGATCAGGAAGCGAGCGACATCCAAATGACCTGCTCGCAATGCCAAGTGTAATGGCGTAAGACTGTCCGTGTCCCGGGAATTCACATCCGCGCCGTGGTCGATCAGGAAGCGAGCAACTTCCAGTTGACCCTCTCGTGACGCCAGATGTAATGGTGTAAAATTGCCCATGCCCTGGGCATTTACATCCGCGCCGTGGTCGACCAGGAAGCGATCAACTTCTAGTTGACCCTCTTGTGACGCCAGGTGTAGTGGCGTAAAATTGCCCATGCCCCGGGCATTTACATCCGCGCCGTGGTCGATCAGGAAGCGAGCAACTTCCCGTTGACCCTCTCGCAATGCCATATGTAAAGGCGTAAAACTGCCCACGCCCCAGGCGTTTACATCCGCGCTGTGGTCGATCAGGAAGCGAGCGACATCCAAATGACCTGCTCGCAATGCCAAGTGTAATGGCGTAAGACTGTCCGTGTCCTGGGCATTCACATCCGCGCCGTGGTCGATCAGGAAGCGAGCAACTTCCAGTTGACCCTCTCGCGACGCCCAATGTAATGGCGTAAAACTGCCCACGCCCCGAGCATTCACATCCGCGCCGTTGTCGATAAGGAAGCGAGCGAGTTCCAGATGATCGGCTCGCAAAGCCAGATGTAATGGTGTAAGATTGTCCATTTCTGGGACATTCACATCCGCACCGTGGCTGATGAGGAAGCGAGCGACGTCCAGTTGTCCCTCTTGCAACGCCACATGTAAAGGGGTCACCTTGTTGGTGAGACCTGGAGTTTGCACGTTCTGCGAGCGCTTAATTACCAGGAACTTTACAATATTATGTAAGCCCCATAAAGCGGCATAATGTAAGGGAGTTCCGGTAAGTGGTAAGGGCCTCTCGGTTCGTTCAGTTTTGGAAACTTCTGGGTCGTGTATCCAGAGACAGGTCACAAGATGTGGCTTTCTCGGGTCAAATAGTTGTTCCATCCTATCCTCCACATCCTTCGATAGGTTCCCAAACCGGACATGGTTTAGCCAGTGCTCAGCAGCATATTCTGCGAGAGGAAATCTCCGGAGACTGTCTCTGGTGATGTTCTTATCCAAATGCAGGAGAACGTCCAGACAGGCTTGTGCGACAAGGGTATGAGCGGGTACCGTAGGAATATGATAATAGGAAATATCGGCGTTTTCGTGGATAGAGTTCGCGTTTTCGAAGAATTCTTGCACCGAAAAGTGCGAAAATTGTATGACAGTTGTATCTCCATCTTTGACAATCGCAAGCAAGCTTGAGTATCTAGTCTGCACCGCGTTCACCAGATCTTCTTGGCGCCAACCTCTACGAAATAGCCGGAATGGTCCTCCCTTGAAAGTAAATGCAAGAAGTTCTGCAAGCTCTTCGGCACGGAGCGGGCGGCGAGCCACCGAAATGCAACTAAATAGACGGTGCGACGATGCGCGATCTGCCTTATCGATGTCTCGCAGCGTACGACGATAGGTTTCATCGAGCGTCTCTGGTAAACCGTCCAGAGTACGCTGTATTCGTTTCTGAGGGCAGTGACGAAGATAGGCAAACTGACAAGAAGCCCATTGGAATCTACATTAGGTGTGAGAAAAAGTAGTGTATACCCAAGACAGTACGGCTCACATCCCGTCAGCTTTGTATGTGAGCACATTGATGGCCAGTTCCTTGTCGCCTGTTCTCCATGCTTGCATTTTCGGATCCGTCTGGACGAACGACTTGATATAACTGGCGATGTCCTCCTTTTGTCCACTCTCGTCATTTAGGGAAATGGAATGAAACGATAAAGGTTCGAGGGCAACACTGAGGTCGGGCTCGAGTCGACTAGTGACAAATACATGAAAATTCGGATATTTTGAGGACATAAGCTGTCTAACAAGCATTAGCACTTTCTCTCGGGCGGGTGGCATCTCCGATGTGGCTAGACATTCGTCCAAGGCATCCAGAAGTAGATATACTGGGTTTTGTCCAGGGAGTTTTAGTATGCCTTCCAAACACATTACAAGCGCAGCGTCGCTGGGACAACGGAATCCCTCGGCGTGTTCCGAGTAGAATTTGGAGACAATGTCACAATAGGAGTCGGATTGATGACAAAGTTGGACGAGCACGGATGAGACCAATCCACGTAGGTCCCTTTTTTTATCGTCCCTAAAGTCACAATAATAGTAGGCCAGCGATACGAGCCCAGCTCTCCTAATGGCGTCAATATCCTGAATGACTGCGGAACTGGTTAAAACTGTAAGCTTCTTAGGACCAAAAAAAATCGAAAAGTCCATATACCAGAGGATGGTCTTCCCTGCGCCCGCTACAAGAGGAAGAATTGTCAGTCTGCACAATGGCAGAAAGGGCTGGCGACAACGAACGTTTGCCATGAATCCACAGAAGAGAACTTGCTTTAGACCACTTCCATTCCGAGAGCTTGTCACCTTGGACGAACCACGCCGTAGTCCCCGTGTGCCGCAATTCGCAAGCAATTTTGTGATTTATCGATGGATCTGGCGATGAAAGCCAACTTTGGATCTCTCGTTGCAATTTGTCACCTGTCAGATCAGATAATCTCAGTGATTCCTGCCAGAAACCCTATGATTCGCAACATTGAGAGATTACTGACGTTTCGATTTGTTCACGTCGCTCAAGATGTGGTGCATGTCTTCTGATGTTGAGTTAGACCCAAAAACAACTCATTGGAACTAGGATTCATACCCAGGGCATCCCAAATACCGCCGATGGATGACTCGCCGCCTAAAGGGAAATTTTCTCAAAGGTAGCGGATGGCAAG
Organism: Russula abietina; assembly: GCA_003313715.1. Taxonomy (NCBI): domain Eukaryota; kingdom Fungi; phylum Basidiomycota; class Agaricomycetes; order Russulales; family Russulaceae; genus Russula; species Russula abietina. The sequence goes on from QLOU01001127.1 coordinate 12,498, forward strand.
TCGAGTCAATTTGCTCACAGTCCATGACAACCCTCATATTCTGAACAAGACCGTAGACGACCTTGAGAATCTCCGATGCGGTGATCCGACCCTCATCCAGGGTGAGTCGATCCAATCTTTCCAGCACCATCTGAATGATCTGATCGTGATTCCCTCCAAAGAGCTTCGTTATAGATGTTCCTGTGTTGCATTGAGTCAGATAAAATGCCAGCGAGGAGACACTCACCTGGTTGTTTTTGCTTGAAGAGTTTGGTCGCAAGCCCAAGGATGGAAAGTAGCTCCACGAGAGTCTTCGCGACGGTCTCCGTCATAGCGACAGTGTGAGGGACCTTGGTACAGATGTCAAGGTGTTTCAGAAAGGACTCAATCGACTCGAGTAGGTCAATGAGCGTATCGAGTGCGCCAAATTCCTTGGCAGTCTGAAGCATGTGGACGTCAGAAGGATACACATGTGGGAAAGAAGGAGAGACATGCAGTGAGTAGGATAGCAAACCCAGCATATATTGGTTTGGCAAGGGGGAATGGCTATAAAAATGGGGATCAGAGATGGGACAATTCAATCAGCACTTTCGTACCCAGTAGAAATCGACGCTGACGGAAGGCATATATAGAACCGATACGACATTACTGAGCGAATTCATGATTCTATCGGTTCCTCCGAATTCACTACAGGCGGGTACTTGCTCTAGAAGAATGGAGACAACGGACTTGGGGGAGTCAGAATATCGAAGCTGCCCTGCTAGCGGGTGTTCGGAAAGTTCTATGCCCGTCTGCTCTTCATATTCCTGTAAGGAAGCGGAGAACAAGTTGAACAACATCTGAAAATCAGCTGATCCTGACTGGTGACACATTTCACGGGTGGAGGGGAGATGTGAGTTGGAATGGGGCTGTCGGTTACTACGGGGAAGCGATAGTTAGTGGGCGGTGGTGGAATAATAGATGTTGAGTCCTAGTCAAAGTTCAAAGCGCTGCCATCGTTTGACATACTGTACGCAAGCTAACTACCTAAATTGATCGTCCTGTAGTCACCGTGTCCAATTAAGCGCTCGAGTTTGTTGGTGACCAGATGAGCTCGATGGTGAGCGAACTGTTACTGTTAGTGGTGGCGCGGGTTTGAGACCGACCGCCGGACTCGGAAATCCGAACTCGGATAGGAGGGGCGACATTGCTTCATCGATTGAGAGTACAGTACAGTACAGTACTACAGCAACTGAAGTAGTCACGTACACGTACACTTTGCCATAAATGGACACCATTTCAAGCGGACGTGTGGACAGTACATGCCCTACATCAGCAAAACCCCCCAAATTCTTGATCTTGCCTGACACTACTTGAAGGCCGTCGAAGTGAAATTTCAAGTAACGTCAAGCACACTTGATAGTTTTCGACAG
>QLOU01001132.1:0-13962 GCA_003313715.1 Russula abietina
TCGGATGACGCGCGTTCGAAAGACCTTCTTGCCGAATGAGACGACCACGAAAGGGTCCATATCCCACCCAGTACGCATCACTTTCAATCTGATTCAGCGGGCGATGCTTTAGGGATTCGAACAACTTACTGTTTCGGAGTCGGGGGAGGTCCGTCGCACTACGAATCTCGAGCATGACAATGCCCACAATGTCGTTGTCTGCCTCAAGCTCGAACCCGCCACTCGTCTGTCCATGCCACGGCCCAGGAATTCTTTTCCTTTTTCCGGGAGCCGGGGTCGGGAGGCTCGATTGGCGCGAGCTCGAGGCCGACTGTGATTGAGGGCTCGATGACGTGTCGGAAGGGGTGCTCGTACGTCGCACTGGGCGCCGCGTGAGAATCTTCGGGATCGATGGTAAGAAGTACTTCACGGGCTGGGTGGGGGGCAGAGATGGGGAAGGAATTGGGGTCAAATCGGTTGATGACGACTGAGCTGGCGGTGTGAACACGTTGGACTCATCCGGAGTGGAGGACTTGGGCTCAACCTCGTCTTCGTCTTCCGACGCCTCACCTTCTTGAACATCTGCCTCATCGGAGCTGAGCCCATCATCCTCGTACTCTGGTCCGTGCTGATGGGAACGGATTGTACCTATACCTCGTGTCTGTAATATATGTACATATAGTGCGTTAAGTAATGCTCGGGCGGTCATGGACGCAATACGTACTGGAAGAGATGAGACGAGGCTCGGGCGAGAACGTTTGATGAGTGCGTTATAGGTCTCTGCGAAATCGGGTTGAATGGTTAAGTTGGGAGGATGTACGAAGCCAACTTTGATGTGCATAGTACCGGTCGCATTGGTCGTCGCGCGTGAAGATATGAGGTTGACAGAGAATGGCTGTATTCGGGAAAAACGAAATCGCTTATTATAGTATCCCGCCTTTTGCGGCGAAGGCTTCAGTATGATGAGCGCACCTGATTATCTAGATCATTATAGGCGAACGCATCTCCTCTGAACCATTCGTCCAGTGGCAATGCATATTCGCCCAGATACTCCTTCCTGAGCATGTCCTTGTCCCATACGACAAATTCAAGCACGCCGAGTTTTTCCGAGAGGGAAAGGTAGATGGGGAAGTCAAACGTGGCATCCTTTGCAGTAAAGACGGGGGAGAGGGTGCGCTTGCAGACGTGCGTTTGAAATCGTGTGCTGAGAATGGACACGTTCACAAAGCTATAAGAAAGAAGGTGAGGATGGTATAAGGTCAGTGGGGATAGAGAGGGGTAAAGTGGGACGCACGGGTCGCTGAAGCCATTACGGTCTTTAGCTACCAGATCTTGACATGAGAGAACGCGCACACGAAGGATGACGATGGGTTCTTCGCCTGGTATGGGCAAAAAAGAGTTTCTGCCACTACCACGACCAGCCGAGACACGGATGGGAAGTCGCGCTGCTGAGCGAAGGGCGCGACCGATTTTGAGGCCTTTCTTCGATGTAACCATTGATTGTGTTTTTATATTTCCAGTAACTAAGATATCTGGTTGGTGGGTAGTGGGTATTTATAGTGAACGATGCGATGTTCAGGCGATGATGGTCGTTGTGATGGGAATGAAGAATTTGGGCTGCGCAACTCTCCTATTCCTGCAAACCAACCCCAAGATCATTCGGAATCCCCATTCCTGGCCATCCCTCTCCGGCTTCACACAGAACTTGGGCGATCCGACATCAACTGAACCCCGGCCATCAAACTCGTGATTATTGTTGACATACTTACCATCACCTGAGCGGGAGCGGATGCGCTTCAGCGATGAATCTGTGCCTCCTGGAGGCTGTCGCTTCGCAGTTCGATTCGCGTGGTGGCGTGGTCACGGTTAAACCGAGACCATCATGAAAGAGAGGATGCGCAATGCTAGAACACCATGTGCCGTTGCGGCGTACGGACGTCTGGATATCACCGCTTGGTGACATGACACAGCAGCCGTAAGTATAAATGCTATACGTACCGAGCACAAAGTTCATCCCGCTGAATAGGTCGAAATCCCTCCGAAGCTACAACTGTAAGTCGCGGCCTTGGAAAATGTCAATGATAGCCAGCAGGCCCAGCCAAGGACTGTGCCACAGTCATTGCCACTCAGGGGTATTGATTTTGGCCCTGAGGTAACCCAATGGACGCTCACGTCAATATACAGTAATCTGACACTGTCTCAGGTGCCATTCACCGTTCACCAAAGCACGAAGAAACAGCTCATCTGTGTCCTTCTACTGCAATAATCGCTTGAATGAGGACGCAGCCTGCATCGAACACTAATGGGACACCGCCTCCGCCGCCGCCCGCTGGCGCTTAGAGGCACACTATCCGTAACGTTTTGCTGCGCGCGCCGGCGCCCTCGGAGTCTGCATCCCGCGCAGACAACCTGGTCACCTAGCCAGTGTTACGCTGCCCAACCTTGATTCGGATTCATATGCTCAGAGCCTGTTCCATGGCTCACGTCTGCCGGGAACGCCCATCGTGCGCGTGCCCTCGCCGTTGCAAGCTCGACTCTAGGTATGCTCGCCGTGCTCGTAGCCTCGACAAGGCCCGCGCATATATCGATGTGTTATGTGGCGAGGCTGATGAGAGCTGGAACGTAGCCGAGGATCAGGCAACCAAGGTCGATAAATTCAAGGCGACGGCTAAGCCACAGGGGGGTTATCCAGTGTAAGAACCTGTGGCAGGCGATGGCGATCTCTACGAGGGCGATACGAGCAGCGACGTTCTGCATGATGTCTCGGGTGCCGAGGTCATCAATTTTTTGAACGTGATCGGCAAGGCCGCTGCTGCCCAGGCACACCTCACAATGAAGCGAACTGCAGCCCACTCACACAACATCTTCCTATAGTACCGCTCCCTATCATCACCCGCGATATTGGGGTCGACTACCGTGCAAGCGGCTCCCACAAGCGCAGCAGACGCAAGAGCAGGGCAAGCCTGTCGTCATCTATGATCTCAAGCACTCGTAGAAAGTCTGGCGCCCGCAATGCACGTAGCACTCCTACTAATCCACTTTTCTCAAACCCTACTACAGTAGTACATCCATACCGGAGTCTCAGGTGCCTCCCGCACAGACAACCAACGTACCGTAGCCGCCACTGGCAGCTTCCCCAATCTCTTGCGGCAGTAGCTCCATCGACGTCGGCATCTACCCCAAACACATATCGCGGCATTCCTTCAATTTCTTCCATCAACAGCCTCATAGATGTCATCCGCTACGGCTACGCTGTTGATCCTTCTCGAGTCAGTCATATCACCGACCGCAATCCTTATACTCACATTCTAATAATGTTCACGTGGTAGAAAAGTTCGTACGAGGGAAGGTCGACTTGAATCCTGATTCCGATTCCGTCTCCAGCTTTCCAGCTTCAGCATCCTCAAAATCGATGGCTACCACTGCTTCTCCCGCGCCAGGTCCGGCCACTTCTTGGAAATGTTATCTAAGTTACCAGCATCAACGGTAGTGGTACACAGTCACTTGATGAAGGCTAAAAATTCTACGCAGCAACAGCGAGGCCTTGCACTTCGGCGCCAGTTTGCGGATTTGTCGTCAGGGCGTTCCTCATCGTTTAAATCACGTAACGGGGGAATAAGTTCAGAGACCCCTTTTATTTTCAACAGGACAAAGATTGTTCCTGTGTTGTTCCCCTGGCACGCCCAAGTCACACTAAGTTACTGTAGTAACCTGTCACCGTCTCCGGCTTTCGGTGGTGCCTTCATACTGAAGGATTGCTTATTTCTCGCTCTTCCAGGGAATTGCCGGCCTACAAGCGTGAGTTTATGCATTTGGGGTAGAGGCAAGACGTTCAAATAGCATGGTGCCGAAAGACTTGGTGGATGACATGGTCAGTTTGCCACAAGGTATTTTTTTGCTTCTCTAGCTATTATTTTATGGTCATCTGTTGTCAACGAACACATTGTCCCTCAAGTTTCGGACGGCGGTGAGCCGTGATCAAGTTGATCCAAATCTAGTGCCAAGTTACCTCTGTTCACACATGACACAATATGTCGTATTACAGGAATATGAAATCATGGTAAATGTCCCGGGAGCCAAAGATGAAGTAAAAGTAGAAATATAGCACGGGGACACCGGGAACGTTAACGAGACCGAAGAATCGATCATCGACCTCCTACGACTCGTCCCACACCAAGTCTCTCTATCTTTCCCAAACAGAAATAGTGACAGGGTAATTGGTGAGCTGTCGTGCGGAAATGAACTGCGCAATGCCTTCCGGGACAGGTTCCGATGGCCGGAGCCCCTCAAAGAGAACATTTTGCAGAGCAGGTAGCACCTCTGTTGGTCTCCCAGTGAGCTCTTGCAGAGCGGGCGCGATACGTAGCGCAAATTTCTTGGATAGGTAGAGATTCTTCACAGCTGTAAATGGAAGTAAAATTCCCAACCACTCGGCGTTCTCGATATCACCCTTCCAAACGGGTGGTGTATATATATTCTCGTAAATGTAGAGGTTCTCCGTTGTTAGAAGGGGATGCAACGACGAGGTACAGATTTGCGCCAGGGATGAAAGCTGCCGACCAAGCGCTTGGCATGAAAATTTTACTTCGACCATTCCTTGATCGGATTGCTCGAGGTGAGATTGAAGCCTGACTCGCGCTTCGCGAGTAAGAAAAATGAGACGTGCCTCATCGTATGCCCCGAAACTAGGCGTGCGGCGGATGAATTGGTTGAGTTGTGGGGTGTCAAAGTCAACATCATGGAAGATTGTTGTCAACAACTGGTAGAGTCGAGGGGCATCGATACGGGACACAAGGTCCTCCAAATATTTGATGGTCCCATTGAACCAAAACTTGGTGAGAGCAGGGAGGACAAAGCGACCAGGCGGTGGTAGAGGTAGAGGTCGGCTTTCCTGGTCAGAGGATAATTGAGGGTATCCGAGTTCAAGTTGAAGTGATTCGAGGCTGGTCAACATGGAGAGGCAAAGGGCCATCGTTTCGGGTGAAACGTACCCGGAATGAGGGATGCGTAAAAGACAAAGATAGACGAGGTGGGTGGCAGAGAAAAGGAGGTTTGGCAATCCGGGAAAGGGAATGTAAGCCAAGGTGAGGTATCGGAGACGTGGCGCAGATCCACCCAAGAATGAATCGGGAAGAGCGGGGCCGTGGGACATGTCACCAAATGACAGGTTGAGAACGGTGAGGTCCGGGAATGGCACCTGCATTGCCCTCCAAAGGGTTTCGACTCGCACTATATACCGATTGAGGTCGATTTGAATTTGGCGTATCCGATCGCTGTGCTTCAGTTGAGCAACCACCTTGTCCACCGACCCTTCCGAGACAGGGCCCAGAACGAGAAGAGGCAGGGCTGGCCAGACATCCACTACAGGTGGTGTTCTGGCTATACAACAAAGTTGCAGATTTAGCCGATTTGGTGAACCAAAAACTAGGCCTCTCCATCGTCGACACACGTGTACCAGCGTTTGCCACAACTCTATCTTCCTTTTCACATTAATGTCGCAAAACACAAGGGAGATGAGACCATGAACTTTGACCACATAGAAATCAAATATTGCTAGGAGGTCGTCATCTGGGAGATCGTTGATAGTTAACACACGACCTACTCGCATAGAATTAGCCAGCAGTCGTTGGGAGATAATGCCAGAAGACTTACGTCGACTGTAGGGTTGTGCGAGATTGTCGGCCATCAGCGGGCCTTACCCGGCGATGGAAACTGGAACGCTTCCGAGCGGGCCTATTATCATGAAACCTTGTTATGACCGATCAATTCAGCGAACGAATACCCTTACATACCTCTGAGAGGTCGTTGATGGGGATTTAAACGTTTGGGGAGACTGCTTGTCAACGTCCTTAGTAGAGAACAAAGAGACGCCGCACGAGCGCTTGCGTTGCGCTAGGGATTCGGAGCTTGCCTCCTCAATTATATCTGACCATCTCACCACACGCCCTCAGAAACCCAGTTCGCCACCGTGAAGGTACCATCAGGTTGTGCAGCGTCGAGTCAGTCTCATCCGCCCACGCGTCTCATTCCCAGGGCCCAGCTTTTGTTCACCCAGTCTTCACCCGTCTCAAATTGCACCAACCTCACATTGTTACAACCACCAGCACAGTCACCGTGACATTGCTCTTAGGTTTCTGTCCAGCCGGACGTGATATCACGTATTCCGTTACAGTAACTTTAACATGCGGTCATGATTTTGATGAAGCGGAACGATCTCATCAACACAGGTACGTCGCAACCTGCTCGCTGGCATTTCGCTTCTCAGATGAGATATTTTTTATGTCCGACTCAGACATGATCTGACGCGAATATAAAATCATGTCAATGCCCACTGGCAATGTCCTCTCTTCCTCCTTGCTCACCTTTACTTCACTGGGTACTGGATAGTGCGTGTACCTTTTCCTTCACTTTTAATTCGCCAATTCATTACCATTGCCAATTTGTTTTAGCCCACTTTTGTTTATTCTGGAATTCGCGACTACGCTTTTCGTTTTGACAACGGAATATACCCAACGCTTACACCGGAAACGTCGCCCAATCCGCGTAACACATCTAACAAAAATGCGGCAGTACAACTTGGCCTTTGGAATTCTTCTCATTTTTTTCATCATCGACTTCACTCTCGCGGCTCCTATACCTGTACAAGCGAAACGTCAAAGATGCGTCGATGTGGTGCACATACCCAGAGACGTGATAACCGTGTTGGAGAAGCGGGGGAGAGGTGACGAGTTGGAGAAGGTGGCGGAGTACTTCGACACGTTGGGGGGCGCGCACGCATCGTCGAGCTCAGCGCCGCATGGGCCCGAGCCCGAGCCCGGGTCGGTGAACGACGTGCAGGCAGCGGCATCGAACCCAGCGCCGTCAACAGCTAATCCGAGTCCGTTGGTGGAACCGTCGAGTCCGCTGTCGTCTATGTCCTCAACGTATACGTCGACAGAGTATAGCTCGGACCATGAATTGACGGGATCGCATGGGTCGCAACCGAATTCGAGCCCAAGGCCATCGATAGACCTAGAGTCATTCCCCGAATGGAACGATTGGATAAATTCGGAGGATCCTTGGCACCAGTTGAACGATGTGCAGCCGCTGAATCCGGGACTGTTGCCGCATGAGCACGGCGTGGCCAATGGGCACCAGGAGGACAATGTGCAGCTGCCGAACGGACTGTCACCGCAGGAGAACGGCGTGGCCAATGGGCACCAGGAGCATGATGTATGGCAGCCGAACGGACTGACGCCACAAGAGAATGGCGTGGCCAATGGACACCAGGTGGACGATGTGCAGCAGCTGAACCCAGGACTGTCGCTGCAAGAGAACGGCGCGGCTAATGGGCACCAAGTGGACAACGTGCAGCAGCAGAATCCGTTGATGGAACCGCCGAGCCCGTCGTCGACAGCGTCCGCAGGGTACGCCCCAACGTTGGCAGAGTATGGCTACCATGGATTGTCGGAGGCGCATGGATCGGAACCAGACTCAGTCCCCGAGTGGCAATTTAACAATTGGATAAATCCGGAGGATCGACACCAATTGGACGATGTACAGCAGCTGAATCCGTTTGTGGAACCGTTGTCGACAGCATCCTCAACGCATACCCAAACGTCAACAGAGCATGGTTATCATGAATTGACTGGAGCACATGGGTCGGTATGGTCGCTAGCGGACTCAGTCCCCGAATGGGTCTATCAGACAAATTCTGAGGATCGGCACCAGCTGGGCGATGCGCAGCCGCTGTTGGTGGGACCGTCAAGCCCGGTGTCGACAGCATCCTCATCATCGTCAGGGTATGGCTACCATGAATTGACGTGGGCGCATCATAACGCGGTCCCCGAATGGAACTATTGGACAAATCCTGGGGCTTGGCACCTGTTGGACGATGTGTCGCGACTTTCGCCGCAAGAGAATGACGTGGTCAATGGGTACCAGGTGGACAATGTACAGCAGCCGAACGGACTGTCCCCACACGAGAATGGTGTGGCCAACGGACACCAGGTAGACAATGTGCAGCAGCCGAACGGACAAGAGAATGGCGTGGCCAATGGGTACCAGGTGCATGATATACAGCAGCAGAATCCGGGACCGTCGCAGCAACAGAACGGCGTGGCCAATGGGTACCATGTGTACTATGTGCAGCTGGACCCGGGATCATCAAACCCAGTACTTTCGAACTCAAGACCTTCGACAGTCTCAGACCCGGTCATCAACTGGAACGATTGGATGTATCTGGAGGGTCGACCTGTGCCGACAGAGCACGGTGTGTCCTATAGGTACCTGGGACCGTGGAACCCAGCGCTTTCGAACCTAAGGCCGTCGACGGGTCTTTGGGACCATTTGATGAATTTGGAGGATCAACCAGTGCCGAGACCAGCGTCGCCGACAGAGAACGGCGTGGCTCATGGGTACCAGGTCGATGGTGCACAACAGTCGAACCCTCCACCGCCGCCGCAACAAAGCGGTATGGCCCACGGGGTCCAGATGGACGATGTGCAACAACCACCAACGCCGCAACAGAACGGTTTCGCTCATGGGACTCAGATCGATGATGTACAACAACCACCCCTGCCGCAACAGAACGGTTTTGCTCATGGGACTCAGATGGACGATGTGCAGCAGCCGGACCCGCAACTGCCGCTGCGAGAGAACGGCGTGGCTCATGGGACCCAGATGGACAATGTACTGCAGCCGAATCCACTGCCGCCACAAGAGAACGGTGTGGCCCATGATGGGACCCAGATGGACGATGCACACTCGAACCCTCCGACGCCGCCGCCGCAACAAAACGGTATGGCCCATGGGATCCCGATGGATGATGTGCAGCAGCTAAACCCGCCACTGCCGCAACAAGAAAATGGTGTGGCCCATGGGACCCAGATCGATGATGTACAACTACCACCACCACCACCACCACCACCACCACCACCGCAACAAAACGGTGTTGCTCATGGGACCCAGATGGACGATGTGCAGCAGCCGGACCCGCTACTGCCGCTGCGAGAGAACGGCGTGGCTCATAGGACCCAGATGGACAATGTACTGCAGCGGAACCCACCACTGCCGCTGCAAGAGAATGGTGTGGCCCACGATGGGACCCAGATGGACGATGCGCAGCCAAACCCTCCGCCGCCGCCGCAAGAGAACGGCTTGGCCCGTGGGACATAGATGGACATTGTGTTATTTGTGTAGCAGTCGAACCCGCAATTCCCATTGCAGAACGGTGTTGCCCATGGGATTCAGGTGGATGATGTGTAGTAGCTAAACCCGGAATCGTCGACGTAAGGTGGGCAGTCCAGCTGCGCTCACAGAGGCTGCTCTGATGTGTTTCAACCCACCGTCCAGAATGCTCCAATCGTCATATACCCTTTTTTATCTCATACATGTTGATCATCTATTTGATACCTTACTTACATAGGACCTTCTCTTGTCCTACAGTATGATTATGGACTAGCACCTTTATGTTTATTATGGCTGTAATGTAGTGTTGCCGCTAGTGCATTCCGGTCCGGTCCAGTCTGTTTTTTTGGCCTTTTTTCAAATAACTGGTACTGTGACTGGTTCAGATTTCTCTGGTTTTTAGCATAAGGTAGATGTCATCAGGAACCTGCACCCCCCATTGTAACCCTAATCATTTTCTCCTCAAGCAATTCTTAATTAAAAAAAAAAAAACTTCTAGAGATCTGTAGAGAGAACCCCAGCCTATGACTCTCTGGGAGCCAAAATGCCAAAAAATTGGTTGCTCGAGGAGGGAAACAAATTAGGGTTACAATGGGGGGTGTGGGTTCCTGATGACATCTACCTTAACTAGAACTGGATTATAATATACAGGTTATTAGCAGTTTTTCAAAATTACACAACTGGTTACAACTACTTTATATATTAATTAGTTTGTTACTAGTTTTCACTGATTCTATCAGATCTAATATATGGCAGGCATTTTAAAATGGCTTTGCTAACCAAGTTGGTCATTGTATAAATAGTATTTTTGATTTATAGAGCCTGTTACAAGTTTAGCTATGACTTAAAGGAAACTATATTTGATTTGCAAAGGATTTTCTTATAGTTAACTTGGCCATTTTGCTTTGCATTTCATTACTATACAAGTTCAGTGCATTATCACTTTCTATAGTAGGAATGGTAGGCTCTATAGTAGAGATATATTTATAATGCAAAAAAGAATTTTATTTATTTCAAGTATAAATAGCCCTATATTGCAATTAGAAAGTATTAAGCTTCTCTTGAATTATATTCTGTTTTAATTTCTATCCAGATATGTAACTATATATTTTTATTTATTATAGAATTGTTTAAGCTGTGCTAAACATCATTAAATATTAGCAATTAATGATAAGGTTAATAAATTTTTTATATATAAGCCAGACCTTCTAAATATTTCAAATTTTTAATTCTTCTGACAGGAATAAGCTCTACAATGAAGTTGATAGAAATATTATGTATGGCATTGAAAACCCAACCATAATGTCTGAAGAAAAACTCAAATCTACTAGCCCTATTGCAATGATTTTCTTTTTCACTTGTTACAGTTCACTCGGACCGTTCGGGGATTCTGGACTTCTGCTGCGGAGAGCAACGGGCGTTACTTCTAAGAAGCTTCGCTGTCCGGTTCCGTTCAGAGGGGTAGAGTGCGATCAATAAGATCGCGGAGTGTTGGTGAACAAGTTTGGAAGTTCCCTCTGAGTGATTGGTACAATATGTGGATTGCAGGACAAAGTCAAGCTTAAGGCTTTCTACTGGTACATGGCGGCCTTTATATACTAGTGCTACATTCAGTCAAGCTTGTAGTATCGGTTGGATGACCTATTCGTCTGCTTAGACAAAAGTAGACGAATGGGTAGGGATAATCACGGGTAGGGCGACCCATGCGGGTTGGCGGGCCGGGTTGTCCCGGGTGCGGGCGTGGGTTGCAAAATTCCTACCCACGACTAACCCACGCCCGCAGCAAGGGTTGGCCCAGCCCGCTGCAGGTTGGACTTTTTCCAGCGGGCACACGCGGGCTGACCATCCAGGCATCCAGTCATCCACTGATTAGGTCCGATCTCCACCGATCTCCACCGACTACAGCCATCCATGGAACCATGATGGAGCCAAGTCGTCGCGCTGCAAGTTACTTCTCTTCTGGGTCTTCCGGTCTTCCCTGATCCTCAAATCCTTGTCAAGTCACCATCTCTCCGACCATCGACAATTGATTGATCTCAAGATCTCAAGGCATGCGTCCTCGACTCCATCTCCGTCTCCGTCTCCACCTCCACCTCCGTTTCGTTCTCCCGCGCCGCACTGCGACTTGCTCGGTGCATTTTGTGATGCACCGAGGTATTCGGGCTCCAATCTTTAAGTCCAAGATCTCAAGTTGCCGTCTAGAGGCCACATGGCCCCTTTTCACTCTTCAATGCAGCCCCATCTCTCCTCAAGTTCTCAAATCAACCCATCTCCGTCGACGCGACCTCCGTGCAGCAAATTTAACTGTGGTACGTGTTTTCTGACCATCGCAGCGCTGATACCCTCCCCCTCTAGGTCACCCCTCTGTGTCCCAAACGATGAGGAACACCGCTTTCGCCCCACACGATGAGGAGCACTCCGCCCCACACTATGAGTGCACCACATTCTGCCCACACTAGACGACGTCACCTTCCCCATGTATGTCCCGTCTCTATCCCCTGTTTCTGTTTTTCTGACATTTGTCGCTCTCATCGACGCGCCTCAACGCCCCACACGATGAAGTGTACCACGCGCCGCCCCACACTGGACTTGAATCGTATGTTTTTCGCCGCATGTTTCTTTATGATTATCTCATACTAACCACCTCATTTTCCCTCTCTTTGTTTAGTGCTTTCTGCCGAAGATCTCGAGGGCTTTACTAGGAGTTACGAGGAAGCCCAGAGCTCTGTTGACAAGGACGCTACTATCTCCCCAACCATCATCACGTTGACCTACTCCTCTCTGGGCTTTGGCGGCGATGCCGTGTCAACCTGTCAGGGGCCGTTCGATGGAGCTGTGTGAAGTCTTCACCCATCCGATCCGATAGCGAAGGTCTGGAACCACGACTTGGGCTGGAAAGTTGTCGAGATTATGGACGCTCACATGGTCACTTAATATCTATCCCTTTTCAAGGAACACCAGATCACCGTCGTCGACATCGACTTCCGCAAGTCCTTCTACACGCGCGAGGTCGGTCCTCAGCTTCTCGAACCCATTGGTGACCTGGGCCCACTCGTCGACATCATTTGTTCCATCACCCCTGCCCTTGGCCTCTGCATCTCTACCAAGGGCGACATGTGGGACTCGGACGGCGATCCGTGCTTTTTGGCCATCAAGAGTGGCAATGCCACTGGCAACGTCGCAGCATGTGAGTAGGATGTTCAATTTTCTCATAAAAGACACGGGAAGACTGATTCTGAAGACTTCGCAGGCATTCTCTGACTCGAGCATTATTTCTCGTGCAAGTAGAACCCCCTCTGTTGCGCTTTCCAATCGCGCCCCCTTGATTGGCATAATGGCCCCAACCCGATCTGTTACGCCTCCTATGACCAGGCTACTACGACAGGTTTTAATTCCCTCGCCCACTCCTGGCCCTGCTGTCAATTCGGATTCAGATGTACGTATCCTATTATATTAATAATGACTGCCTGTCTGACATCAAGTAGATGAGCATCCACCAAGGAATCTCTCCGAGGTCACCTCACAACCCTGCGTCAAGTAGGAGCCCTCCGTCCCTGATTTCTAGGGCCCATAGTACCTCAAATTAGGCCATCCTCCTCGTGCCTATAAAGAGCGTGATTCTGGACACCAACCCGAATCGACCCTCCTGAACGTCACCGCAGCATGCTTTTGGGAGAGCGTCATCCATCACACCCACCTCACGCCCACTGGCTAGCACATCAACAACAACTTTTCATGCGATCCCACCTTTTGTTGGTCGACTCCAGGTCGAGTACCGACACCCTGACGAGGGGCACGCCTCGTTCCGTCTCACCCACGTCAATCAAGACAGTATCGCTACACATTGTATACGCGTTTCCTGTGTCTGTATTTGTTGTAGTTGCATTGTAGTAGACTTGCAGTAAATAATTATTCAGAATTAATGCATACTACATAGACATAGTGTGATATGTGCAAAAACCCGCCATTTCTTGTTGTACGGGAACCCTCCAAATTTCTGGATTCCCGTGTGAAAACCCTCTATCTGAAGAGCGGGAAACCCTCACCCTTGGTGCGGGGCACGGGTAGCACCGGCGGGCGGGTACGGGTCGCTTAAAAAAACCCCGGGGCGGCCCGTGATTATCCCTACGAATGGGTCGTCTCTATCGGTCAGGAACCAGGGTCAAGGGCTCGGGCAGAAGCATCGGTCAGGAACAAGGGGTTCATCAGTCAGCTGTCGAGTCATGGCCCGGCCATGGCTCGATTGCATCATGAGAGGGAAAGGGTAAACGAGAAGTAGCGTATCCAAGAAAAAGGTAAGGCAGTGCGTCCACTGCATCAGATGTCACGGGACTAGAAGAGAATCGGGAAAGAAACGTGTCATCACCCCCCGTTGAGGGCGGAGCTTCCGGCGAACGCGGCTCGAGTAAAGAGCCACCGGAGTCTTGTATGGTGCCCCCGCCCACGCACCATACCATCCCAGCCTCTGTTGCTGGGCCCACTACGCCAGTTTCATCACAGTAGTCAGCGCCCCATCCTCGCACTGACCTGTCCTTGCCATCGGGTGCAAGGTCCATTTCCATTTGAGCCCACTCGCTAGGCATGCTTGAGTTGGGAGGGGAAGGCGGGCTCTCCTCGCGGGATGGTCCCTTTATGGTTCCCGGCATAATCACATGCAGTGGCAGGCATGAGGTATGAATAATACCCCGCGTGATAATCCAGGACCACGCATCGTCCTGTCCGTAAGTTGTTGCAACGCTTGTGAGGACATCAGCAAACCATGTTTCATCTTGGCAGTGCTGTGCAGAAGCTCACAGAACCACAGTAGCTACAGTA
>QLOU01001137.1:0-10364 GCA_003313715.1 Russula abietina
CCTACTGATTTGATTGAATCTGACCGAGAAAAAAGAAAAAAAAAACTTTTGATGTGATGAGATGCCGAGAAAGAGAAACGCCCCATCAGGCCATTAGGCATCAGGCAGGGGCAGAACAAAGGCAAAGTTAAAGGGTGCAGAACAAAGGACTTCCAACAAGTATGCGGCGCGGAGCCGACGGCCTGTCAGTCAGACTGTTCTGTGCTGTAATGTTGTTTGAGCGCTCCCTTGCCCCGTCGCCCGTTGCTGATCCTCTCTTCTCTCGGTCGGGCGAGTGAGGTTAAAAATTGTTATTTTTTCTTTCTATTTCTTGTTTTGTTTTGTTTTGTTTTGTTTTGAAAAACGAACTGAATGTGTAGTGTACATGAATTTCGGTTCGAGAAAGTTTGCAAAAAAAAAAAAGTGTGGAGATGTGGTGGGTACTACTGTACGTACTACTTAGAATAAGTGAAGGGTTGGTGTGGTGCCATGGGGGTGGAGAGAAGGAAGAGTATAGTAGACTTAATGATAGTGACAGAACAAGTGACGAGCGATGAAATCGATGATGCATGATGCATGATGAACGGAACGACGACGACGATATGATGGGTGGCAGGTGGCAGGTGGCACAAATGAGTGATGATACGCGACGAGACGAGACGATGATGTCACTCCGTACCGTACCGTACGTACCACATTCAAATTAACCCGAACCCGAACCCGTGAAAGCAAAAGTAGAAAAAAAAAAGATTCCGAGACTCCGAATATGCCAGAGAGGGAAGTTCTCGCTTTCGCTACTAAACAACCCGACGGGACGTGCCCA
The DNA here is from genome assembly GCA_003313715.1 of Russula abietina. Taxonomy (NCBI): domain Eukaryota; kingdom Fungi; phylum Basidiomycota; class Agaricomycetes; order Russulales; family Russulaceae; genus Russula; species Russula abietina. The sequence goes on from QLOU01001137.1 coordinate 803, forward strand.
CCACCTACAACAACAACAACCACTTCTTCTTCCGACACTTCCGACTTCCGATTCCGAACGATTGATCCTAACTTATCCTATCATACCATACCCCCTCATCTTGTGAAATTAATTTTCAATCTTACTGTAATGTGGGTAAGTTCCTTTTGATGAATGTAATGGCGGATGGGGTCAAAAAAGAAAATTAGAAAAGCGGTGCGTGTGCGTACGTGCGATTGCGATTGCGATTGCGCGATGGGCCTCCCTCACTGGCCTTCCCACTCCCTTCCGATTCGGGAGATGTTAGTTGGTCCGGACGTGATGCCACAGGTTCTTCGCTCCTGGTTTCTCCGAGAGGAACCTGGGATGTCAACAAACAGTGGTGGTAATAATACGTCTGAGAGGCCGGTCCAGATGATTATTTTGAAAACCCTATACCCTGCTGCAGGGAACCCGCAGACTTGGCGCGTCCTTTTTTTATTTTAAAAAATAACGTACAATTGAGAGAATCTCCGTGTTGTTGGATAAGTTATATTTGTAGGCTAACAAACTCTCACACCCACTGTTTAAGTTTTTAACGGCAAGTCAACAAGATTGAGATAAGAGCAAACCATCTATTTGCTCATGGTACCGGACAAGGTCCGAAAACAAAAGAGGAAGGCAAAAGCAAGAAGATACCAAAACGAGGCAGAGCACGTTCCTTCGAAGGTGGCGTGTGAGAAAGAAGTGTGAGGGGTCCTTATACGACCAAACTTTAATCGTTTTGTAGGGACCCTGATATGGAAGATGACTCGATGACAGCACGATCATGGCACAAGTCGATCCGCCCATCGGCGCCCAACTAACGCAACCCCTGTCATCTCCACTTGGCTTTGCACAGCCTGTGCTCTCCTTAGCGCACGAACCCAATAACACGGATGTCCCAAGTTGAACAATTTAATGATCAAGTAACAGGGAAGGCTGAGGACTCCAGGGATCAGGAACACTAAAGGCTGCAAGACGGAAGAACAACGGAGGGAGGAATGGGGCCTTGAGCGAAGCGCTCGGAAAACAACACATCTGATAGAAGCGACATACGTGGCGCATGGAGACGCGCGTGTATGCGTGGAAAGCACATGAAAACACAGAGATCTGGGGGAATTGGGAGTGGGAGGCACAAAGTGTTGTGTTCGTTTGTTGACATCAAGCAGGAAAGATCCGGAGATTATACACGTGTGTATACCACGTTTGGCCTTGGCCATGTCGACACCGAGAGCGATACGAGCAAAACCCATCAAGGTGGGTTGTGCAGAGGGAACCTTTGTCTGTCGAACGAACGACTTTAACACATTTGGGGAAGGTCAACTGCTAGGATAAGCGAACCAATCGGCCAAAGGGCGTCTGCCGCGAAGCGCGATGTGACTGGGCGAGCCGTAAAGTCATGCGCCCCTTTGGAAGAGTTCCTCCCAAAGAATCGAGGCAACTCCTCTAACTGGGCGCGCTTAGCAACCGTTCCCAAAACCTCCGACTACGTTGAGTAAACGCACGTTTTTTACGCACATTCGGAGGCCTTCCATGCGCAGAAGACCCGAATGGTCCGGCTAAGCCGCTGCTCTGTTGAAACCGTGGCTTCCCCGTCATCAGACTCCAATGACCGGTCAGTACCCTCCTTCACTGGGGCTCCAGCAAGGCGCGTATCGTGTCTCTCACGCTGTTTGTTTTGGTACTCCTCCCACTTCTCACAGGCGTTGTTGAATGCTTTCCGGTCGTTTGTGAGTGCGAGCGCCGGAGCGGGAGCGTGGAAGGCGGAGGTGATGCGGGACTCTATCCTGATGCAATCGCGCATGTCGCTGAACCCCAAAAACAATTTATCAGCCAGGAATCGTCGACTAGAAACAGGTCACACACAGTTCAAATCTGGTTAACAGCACGTCAAGTTCGGCCCTCGACATGCCTATCAGTTCTGCGCTGAACTTGTGTGTTCCACCCTGCTCCGGGTGTGCATTGCGCAACTGGGAATGCTCCTTGTGTATGTGAGGTTGTTGTCCTCGGGGTGATCGCTGTGTATCTTGATAGTCGCAAATCCACTCCCACATTGCCTCTGCACACGCGAGGATTTCTGTAACACGCGTGGAGAGGTGCAGGTTCAGACTCTGTAGGTCGAACTTGAGCCGCTGATTTGGAAGAGTGTTCAACCGGCTCGCCGCGTCAACATCATCTCCCGCAAACTGTGAGGAGGGTGTGGGCCCAGCATTTGTCGGACGTTTTTCGGACAATGGGGAGCTTTCTGAGGATACTAGAGCTGAGAAAGAGGGAAAGGTGGTCAGCGTTGGGAGGCCAGTGGTTGTTGTCGTGCTCGAGGAACTGGAAGATGCCTTCCGACGCGCCGTTGTAGTCCCAGGCCCAACCGCCGACTCGTCAAGAATGACATAGTGCTGCGAGTGGTCTAGGATTTGACGACCGCAGATCAACGTTGCCGAGGTGGATTTGCCAGAAACCGTGTGAGAACGCTGAATCGACCTAGGGGCACTTTCTGATGCGCCTCTTTCGTCTGTGGATCGCGGAAGCTGTTGTTTGACCCCCGTCAAATCCGGCGGAGGGAACATAAACATTATAGGTGCGTGCGACCGTACATCTGTGAACGTTCCATCAGTCGGTTAGAATTGGGCGATAGGGGGAGCGAGACAACTAACGCTTAAAATAGAGAGGCAATGAATTAGCAAGAAGAGATAGTGGCGAAAGATTGATGAAACGAGATGCGTGCATCTCCGTGTAGATATATTCCAGCAAAGAATGGTCCCGAGGGTTCAACGGGGCGCCAGGTGCTGGACGCAGGTTGTCAGAATATAGAAGATCCAAGTTGCCTGGCGAATTAATGTTATCTGTACTACGAATCGAAGTAGGAATCGTCAACGTGTTGGTAATTCCAATCGTACTCGAGAGACGGGGTGGATAAATAACTGGGCCGATCGTGGTGTCAGTCAATGTCACAGCTGATTCAAATTGTGAAAAGTTCTGTTGTTCATTTAAATCGTGATGTTTTCCTTCAGAAGGGTGGTGGATTGGCGTCGCAATACAAGGTACGGGAGTTGGCGAGCGAGAAGGTGAGGGTGGGTCTGGTGATTGTCCAGGAAAAAACAAGTCCTCTTCTATCATCTGAGGCGAACACAGATGTTGGATCACGTATTAATGAGTTGTAACAACACAATACTCACTTCAATGGCTGCACCAGGCTTCATCACCCGCGAAATCTCCTCTAATAAAAAATCCCACTATCATCCGAAATATTAGATAAAAATAGGTGGGCCAAAAGTCAAATGAGATGGATTTGCATTAAACGCCTACACTTACTTTGTCTTCGGGAATCCCGTGCGCTATGCGTTTGATATGCCTGCACCGTTATCGCATTAGAACAAATGCCAGACAATAACGACAAGTGATCACGAACACAAAATCAAATTCTTCGTTCGGAAATGGAAGCCCATCGAGGCTACAAATAATGCCAATCGTGATTAGACATGCTGCGCTGGATATCAAGATACATAGACCTACCAGTTGGCTTGCACCCATGTTATTCGGGAGCCCAAGTCGGAAGAACCAAGATGGGACAAATCAGGGTGAAGAGGCACAAGATCGAGGCCTGCGAAATGTAGGAGACAAGTGTTGAATGTAATTGAAATCTCGCTTACCAACGAACTCGCAGTTCTGGAAGGGCAGCAGAGAAATAAGTAGGCTTATTTGAGCGCCGGAGATAAGGACGACGACATACGCGCCATAATTTTGCACACTCTAGTATCCAATAGCCAGAGCCTATGCCGCTAATAAACATATCGCGGATGGGTTGACAAGAAGTTTCTTACCGCACCCAAGATCAAGTCTATGGTTGAGATCAGGATATTTTGGAAGAATGATGCTGGGTTCGAGGGACGTACACTTTTGTAGGAGGCGTCGCGAAGACATGGAAGGTCTGACTTCCGGATAGCTGTCTGATGAATCCTGTCTCCCACACATCGCTATGATACAGAGACGTCAGAAACGCTGGGCGATAACATATTCACACGCATATAATTAGACGCACTGGTCAATGACGGCCCTTTCGTAATTGCGAGGGTAAGGGGCTTCATTTTTGGGGTAAGCATGGTGCTTCTTATTACCTTTCATCTTGAATTGAGACTTGCGAGCGGCGGCACCGAGCTTTAGCTCCTCAAGAATAGCACGGTCAGCAGTGGAGAAACGAGCGTCGCTCTTAGCCGGTTCCACGGGGGTAGCAGTGGCACTGGAGCTTCGATTCAATTGCGTGGAAACAACGCTTTCGTTGCGTGCAGAGGGCCTTTTAGTGCTTTTTCTACGAGTCGGTATAAAGTCGGAGAGAGGCTACAGGAGAAATATACTGAACAAAGGCTGATGAATGATAAGTNAAGAGGGCTTACTGGGATGGCGGCAGAAGTAGGGACGACGGTAGGGATCAAAGGTTGGTGTTTTTGATCTAGTACGCCAGATGAAGTGGACGGCCGACGATTCAGAGCCGGTCGACGGGAGGAATTACGGAATGGGCGTGAAGAAACGTGGTCCGTGGAAGATGAAGGGGAGTCGACGTGGTGAGAGGGTGATGGAGAAGAGAGAGAGTTGGTGCGCATTCTTGTGCTACTACGCGAAGAAAATAGCTTGTGCTGCGAAGCGGACGTGGTCGAAAGGGAGGGGGGTGGAGGTGGGGTCGGGGTCGAGCTCGGCGTTGAGGCCGGATTAGCATTGGGATTGCTTGGTGCAGGTGTGGACCGCGAGGAACGGAGACGATCAGGATAAGGCGCGAGCATGGCGGCGCTCGGTGTTGTGTGCTTGCAAGTGGAAGAAAGATTTATTTAAGGCGAGTGGTAACAGTCGTGCTCGAGCTCGGGGCGCTGGCTTGTGCCGGTATATCAAGGTGCCTTGTTGGCCCGGCTCTTGCCGGTCTTGTTATTACTGTACTGTCTCAGTGAAATTGAAACCCTAATCTCCTCCTCTGCCACCTCTCCTATGTCCAATACTCCTCCGCTCTCGCTTTCAACCTACCGCATATAGTATCAGTTTGAGCACATGGCTATGCATGAACGCACACTACCTCGCGACCAACTACAACGATCAATTTCTCAGGTTCCTCGATCACATGACCATACGTCGCTCCAACTACCCCACTTGACACTTCCTTCATACGGGCGACGTCCTTGTCCAGGGCATCACGAATGGCTTGCATCGTTGTACTCCCCTTGGGCGAGATTTTTCTCAACTCTATGGAGGGGGCTCTCAGGCTTGCCAATGCCGCATCCTCCTCGCAAGAAACGTGGATAATAGTGCCCTTCGGCATGCCATCCTTTGCGGACGGCTCGAACATCTTGACAAATCTAAGTAAAGCGTCTTGATCAGCGGTAAACTTTGCATGTGCTTCTGCAGAATCCCAGTCTATCCAATCATGCTGATATCAGTACCGCTCACTACACTTTGGTCAATGTCTCTCGTACTCAAAACCGCGTACGCATTTAATTTTCCGACGTCGATTCCATAGAATATTCTGCACCGTTTGTAAGAAATTCAAGGTCGTGACTGTCAATCATATCCGACTCACTCGGTCAGTCCCGAAGGTCCTTCTGGTCCCGTGAGCAGGTCGAATGCTGGAAGTATGATGCTTTGATCCTTCACATATTCTTCAGAGCAGGGCCAGGTCGCAACTTCGAATGCCTTAATCTTGATCGTCATAAACGGTCCACAAAGATGGTACGAATGCGCGTTCTTCTCGGTGATGCTCCGTTACGCCCTCTTAGACTTTATCCTGTGGCCTTTTAAATACTGTACTCGATAGCCACGCTCGGACCTGTTCCGAGTTGTCCTAATTATTGCACACGCGAAACAGTAATGCTGTCTAGATCGGTTCACTCGACAGTGATGGCGCAAAGCCGAACACGACGCCGCCTCCAGGGTAATATACTGTATGGAAGCCCTTCGAGATCTATTTACTGAAATGGTACGGGGAAGCTTCATCAAGAGAAACGGGATCGCCAACCGGTGATCTTCTGAGTAGGCCGGTTTTCCGTCGACTTTGGCGACCCATAATGGTCGGCGGCGTTGAAGGTTGACTGGATCGGTCACAGACTCGGAGTGCGTCGCCAAAGACCCTTCTAGATCTACAGTACGTCCCTCTGCAATACGCACTGGAACAGCGTATGCTGTCGACGACACACTCAGAGGGGTATTGTTTTCTCTGGGACTGTCAGCATCCATCTACATGTGGTGAGAACGCAACACAACGAAGCGTTACGCAGCCAGATTGGAATGAAGTGATTGTGCTTCATTCCGACTTGGGTGCGTAACGCTTCGTTGTACCTAATCATATGCTCCGAGTGCTGGGGTGCAACTGATCAATTGGTTGAGTTCTGAGACTTCGAAGCCGGAATGGCGCTTTTGATTGGCACAATGGTTACCACCCCTTCTGACCAACAAGTTTGTCTGACAGTCGCTATGCCCTGTCGCTCTGTTAATTGCTTTCTCCTGGGGTTTACTAAGAGAATAGTGGCGCTGTCGTGATTGACAAGGTTGACGCCTAGCTGACAATCAGGAGCACCTATTGATTGCGGCGGTAAGCGCTTAGACGACGACGATGACCCTGTAGCGACCCTGTTCGGTTCAGTAGGTCAGCGGTAGTACAGCTGTGTACCTGTGATAAATTTGCTCATTTCGCTTGCTCTTCCCAGGCCCAGGCCCAGCTGTTACTAAATTACTACTCGCCCCCGTGCCCCGACAATACAGTAATGTCAAATCAAGCACCCTTGGCTATTGTTCTGCAGTTGGGACTGAGTTTATTGTTACTTTAATATGGGAATATAAAAATAGCACGTTACCAACGTGTTTACAAGGAGGTTGAGGTTGGATTTGTCAAAGCCACAGTAAAGCAATGGCCAAAAGTGAATTGAATTGAATAGTACTTGACTACTGCGGCGCTGCGGCGGGGACTGCCGATAAGATTTAAATTTCGGGCCGGGCGCAATCTTTCGTCTTTATCGTCATATTTATCTTCATAAAAATGCCACTGAATTATTCAAAGTGGGATCAGCTTGAGGTTGGTTGATCGCTTCGTACTCAAATCTCCATCGGCTCACTGGGGTGCTCTGTGTAGCTCTCCGATGATTCTGACATCGAAGGCCACCCCAACGTTGACAAAAAGTCACTTATTAGGTTGATCCAATTCATCATCCTAGTCTCGACATTTCCTTCACATGGTACTCTAGGTGGAAGCAACGTGACATCCATGAAAAGCGTGAGGCACGCAATCATCATATCACAGGGCTAGATGCCGAGGTCGCTTGCAACGAGGTCCTCCTTACGCGTCTACGCGCATTTCAAACCGAGCTCGCGCAGTCCGACAAGTCGCGCTTCTCGTCCGAAGTGGAGCGCCTGCGCACGAAGCCCTCGCCCGATGCACCAAAAACCAATGCACCCAAACCGATCCCGTACGATGAGATGATCTTGCGTCTGCTCGAGACGATCGCAAACGAGGCGCGAGAAACTGCTGGATCGGACGAGGGAAAACTAGAAAAGCTACTGGGAGAACGGCTCGAGTTTCATGTGAAGAAGTTGAGCGACGTGACCGAAGAGCGAAAGAAGGAGAAAGAGGATTTGCTTAAGGAGAAGGCTAAGCATATCACTATGGACGATCTCCACGACGGCTTCGACTCAAAGGTACCGTTGTTGTCTCATCAACGCAATCCCCACTCAAGTCCTCCCCTAGTATGTTCCTGCAAAGCCCGAACCTCCTCCTGTCATCGGCAAAGGAAAGGGAAAGGAAGCCTCCAGGGAAAGCCATATTGAAGTGCTCAACCCGGAAGCATCTACGTCTGCTCCACTGCCAACGACGTCGCAAGAAACCCCCGCTGACATTGATGAAGAACTGCCACACATGACGCCTATTTTGGAAGAATTTGCGATACTACCCCTTTGGGACTTTGACAAGTCTTGGTCCTTCATCCAAAATCATCGCGATGTCGTGGTACCCGGTGCATCGGACGCACTGCTTGTTTCGGCGTTCAGAGCTCAAAGGGCGGGTAAATCAAAACATGCCAAGCAGTGTGTACACCAGAGTTTGATCTTGCAGTATTGCGAAAAGCTTGGAAGAGACGGCGTGCAGCTTTTCTTCCGACGGTGAGTTTTCCTTTCTCGGACACTTCGTTTTATTTGTGCTGAACACAAGCTCGTAGTATGACAGCAGGAGGTCAGAGTGCGCAAGTAATTTTCCGTAAGGACGTTGAAGACACCTACCAACATATCGTCACACGTGTGGAAATCGCCAAAAAGGAAGAAGCAGAGGCCGCTTCCGCAGGAGAGCAGATTCAGCTCGTGGCCGAAAACCCAGACACCGTCATCTCGTTCAATGTACCCGACGGCCCACCACCAGAGAATCTCGTTCTCGAAGGTCCAGGAACCGAAGGCATGGACGTCGAAGATGCGCGCAAGGCGCTGCAGCTACGGTGGGACCTTTTCTGCGGGCTCCCCGAGGACCTGCAGAAAGCACTCAAGACAGATGATCTTGCGGCTGTAAACAAGGTTCTCGGGAACATGCCCGTGAGCGAAGCGGAGAACGCAGTCCAGGCATTGGACATGGGTGGTATCTTGAACTTTGCCGAGGGTGGGATAAGAGATGAGACTGGCAGAACCGATGAGGAGGACGATGCAGACGATGAGGACGATGAGTCTTAAATGTAGGAGTAGAACACAAAGATGCATGATGTAAATCAGAACCTGCTGTGGCAGCAGGACGTACAGTACTGTATTAATCCTCTGTTTCCTTCCCGTCTCCGTCTCCATCATCCACGCCCATCCTTTTGAACACAAATTCAGATGCAAAACGTGCCGTCGCCGCCCTCCTCTCCGCCTCATCTTCGATCCCAGCCACGTCCTCCCGAACGGTTTGCAGTGCGTTCAATATATTGGGCAGGTCGAAAGGCACATCACCCAGACTGGCTGCTCGGCCGCCAGATCGCGGGCCACGTATTGACGGGCGCGGATCCCCATCGTCGATGTCAGCGTCGCCGTGCTCAAGCGAGAAATTCAAAGAGCCGCTGCTAGTATCATCGAGCGCTTCGTAACCACCACCCACACCCAGGTCGTCCCCAGTGTCACGTATAGATAGGTCTGACATCGCGGAACGGATGGAGCGAGCAGAGCCACCAGTGTGGGATGGTAGGAGCAACTGCGTATGGTTGTAGAGTCGACGCGTCACGTCAGCGATGGGTTCAGATGTCGATGCGGTCATGGTACTCTTGGTTGTAGCTGCAGTGTCGCCAGCGATGGACACCGTGGGCGCGGAGACAAAAGCGGAAAAATCGTCGTCGAAGCCTGAGGACCGTGGGGTGGTGATAGAAATGGTGTGCGATGCTTGGGCTGTAGATTGCGTTGGCGTTTGCGTTGATCCTGACGTCGGGTTGGAAGTGGTCGTTGATGCGGCCCAGGGATCATCGACGACTGGTGCCGCGAGCACGCCAGGAGCGGATGCTGAGACTTGCGCAGAGGGCGGTGGCGCGTCATGTTCTTCGTGGTCATGGTCTTCGTCCCCATCGTCGTCGTCGTCGTTAACGCCATC
>QLOU01001140.1:0-49734 GCA_003313715.1 Russula abietina
GCCTCGCAACCAACTGCTCGATGCGCTCTTTGCGCTCTTCCGCGAGCGCGAGCAATGGCCCATCAAGCTATTGCGTGAGAAGACGCAGCAGCCGGAGGTGTACTTGAAGGAGGTGTTGTCCGAGATCGCGACCTTGCATCGCAGTGGGGAGTTCAATGGTACTTGGGAGCTCATGCCGAGCTTTAAAGGGGATGGGGTGGGTTTGATTGTTGTCGTGATGGGTTGCGATGAGCTGACTTTTCCTTCTTTTTATTCTCAGATCAAGGCGGAGGGCATGTCGCAGTTATATGCGGCTCAACCGTTGAATGCTGAGATGGATGACTACGATGATGAAGAGGATGATGAGGATGACATGGAGGAGGTCATGGAATAGGACTCTAGTCTCTTTACTTTCATTTGTATCATCACTATTGTACTGTACAGTCGTAGTTCACCTCTGCTACTCGCCTGCTCTGTATGAACCTTATCGGCATTATTGCTCTCCTACCGTATCCACAGGTTGTATAGCTGCTCAAAGAGAACAACGCTGGCTGTGTACCAGCTCCCACTAGTCTACAGTGCCATTGCACAAGTGTCCAATTAGTGATGATCGTTCAGGGGTGCAGCGGGTGCAAGATCATAGAAGGCGAACGACAGCAAGTGGAGCTCGAGGCAGAACCTCGACTGTGGCGTCTCCTTTGTGGCCTGTGTAGAAGTAGAAGACAGCCGCTGTCACGATGGGGGAGAGAAGACCGATATATACGAATGATCCCCAAGAGATGGGGATATTTACTGTACATCACGTGCTATGAGCGTATCACACGGCGACGTGAACTGCCACAGGGAGCAAACTGGTCACATAAACTGGGCCTTTCCCGCCCCTCATCTTTGTCCTCGCTCTTCTGTTAAACTGACCATAATCTTGCCTGTCTTTCAAGCACACGGTGTTCTTCACAGGCTTTTCTGTGTTGGCCCTGCTTAGGCGATAAGGTGCGCTTTTTTTTCTTCAAGTCGTTCTTCCGTGTACTCAACCGTAGTTGAGGCCATCCTCTAATTCCCCTCTCCAAGAAAAATACAATGCACTCCAACACGTTGCATTGTCCTATAGCGCAGGGCCGGTGCATGCAGGGCCGCCTGCTGACCGCTTAGCTCTGAAGAGCAACATCCTTCCTCTCCTTGCTGCGTCACACGAGGAAGGCGATCACTGTTCAGCTTGCGAACACGCTCAAGACGCTCATCTCGAATGACTTCCCAGAGAGATGACCTGAACTGCTTGACGGCGCCAAGGCCCTCCTCGCTAGCAGTAACATCCGTGAAGTTGGTGCGGACACCGTATTCATGCTAGAGATGTTCTGCGCATTCCGGTGCGCTCAGACCTTTCGCGTGTTTTCCTCCCTGTAGCTAGCTGACACTTTACTCTCCGTTCGGCGGTTCTAGATTCCGCCAGAAGAGTGATATCTTGACCGCTGTCATCGAGCAGACGTACGGGACCCTGGTCACGCATACATGTACTCAAGCCACCCTCGCACGCCGAGGAGGACTATCTCTCTCATCTGTTCAGAATCAAGAGCTCTCTCCTTTCCTTTTCCGTTCTCATGTGCATCCCGTTTCGACCCTTTCGCTTGGCACACGCGTTCGCGTAGACCCGCTTTCCGCTGCGCTTCTGCCACCCCCGTTCATTCATTATCTTATCTCTCTCCCCCTTTTCTTTGGACAACCTTATCGGATCTCCCCACTATTTCAGTACTATCTTCGCCTCTGGACATAGGAGGTAGCACCGAGATGATGCAGAGACATAATATGTATACGAAGGGTTCTCGTCAATCGTACTCAGACGGTTCAGCTCTTAAGAAGTGCAATCGACATCTTTTCCCGGAATCCAAGATATGTCATCTGATATGTCTACGTTGACCAACGCCTCAACATCTCACTGAAGGGAAAGCCAGTAGAATTAATGTGTCATAGGTGTCATCTGTTATGGTACCTACAGAGGCACCGAAGATTGCGCTGTAATCGATGATGATGATGTTGCACTAATCGATGACGGTGATGTTACACTAATCGATGAAGGTGATGTGGCAATAATCGACGACGATGATGTTGCAAGATTGTCTGCCTGTGCTGGTGTTGCATCGTTCGTGGCTCGCAAGTTGTTTGATGGATAGAGGGGTGGCAAGGTCGACGCGCCCGTGAGCTTAGAGGAGGTCGGGTTGAAAGGCACGGGCCAATTCGGTTAAGGTGCATATCATTCATGAAATGTTAGTCAGTAGTGATGAGATTGCATAGGGGACAGGTTGAACGTACAGGTATAGGATCCAGGCCTCTACTGGAGGCCGAGGATACGGCAGCGATAAGCAGTATTGATGGACATTCTGTCGTCTGAGGTTGACTCGGAGTAGCAGGCAATGGACTCACTCTGAATAAGAATAACCCGAATCCGGACAACTAACGGCCTCCCTCCCTCGGGGTTGGCGGCGAACAACGGGGACACCATAGTACGATCCGTGGACTTGACGAGCCTGACGATCTTGTTCTCGACAAATACTACCACATACACGCTCATTTGTGCGACACGGGCGTTCCCTACACATCACGCAAGTGGCCACCAGGCCAGTTGAAACGGCTTGCCTGTAAAATGCACTGCGATAAGGAAATCGGGACCATCCATCAGAGTCAAAACCAAAACCCACAGCTCGTGGCCCTTTCCACAATATTCCGACTGTTCTTGTTCAGAAAAGTCGTAGTATGCGTTGTACGTGCAATCCGGAATGCGGCACTTTTGGAGACCGGCGTTACAAGGCGGGCCATTTGTCGCTAGTGGTGTAGCAGTTAGTCCCGTTTGTATGTGTAAAAACGAATTGCAGGACTTACGGTGACGCGCAGCAGGTATATTATTATGAATTGGTGGCTGACTCGCCGGCATAAAACTTCCCGCATTCCGTGTATTGCCTGGGGAAACCCATTGATGATGATCCGTCACACGCGAATGTTCTGCAGAACGGAGGTCAGAGATGTCACCGGGAAACGAGGATACAAATTCACGGCCCAGACCCTCTGTGGGGTGCGGGACAGTCGAAGAAATCACTGGGGGTTGATGGCCTCTAATGAGATCGTGGGAGTTACTAGATATGAGTGGCTTACGTCCGTGGATCGTCGACTCCACGGTGTCCGGTCTCCTGGACTGGTAGAGAGGGGTGAACGCACCATACTGTCGGGTAGTGAGTAGATGCAGAGCTTTGGATCATCATCAGCATCATTTTTCCTTGAAATATAACAAGTGGGGGCCACTAACGGGATTGTATCTCATTCGTGGTGGATGGACGCGAGTTGGCCAATGTCTGGTTTATACTCTCGAACCCGAGGGCAAGTGCTCCCATGGATGGGACGGAAGCATATTGATTGTGACGGCAGGGGGATACAACCTGCATGCGAGGGGTGTTTCCTTCCCTAATAGAAGAGGATGGGGGCGTCGTGTCTATCATGAGTGACGAAAATCTGGCGAGAGAACGCCACATAGGACGCACAACCTGCTCCAGATTTGGTATGTAATCGGAAGCATACCAATAATAAATTTCTTGGTGTTTGGCCGACTAACACTCGAGGACGATTCTTTATGTGTGGATGCCCCCGTGCCCGTGAGAATTAAATTGTGATATCAACGTTGGAAGCTCACCATACGAAACCTTATGTACCTTTATATTGCACTTCCGGAAGAGATCCATCATCACTTCTGGCCCTTGGGTTTCCAGTGACTGCCAATATAAAGACAATACGACCGCCAATCAGAAGTCTACTTACAGCATCACGGCCATGGCCGACATCAATCTCTACTAAGTCATCGTCATGAATGAGAGACATGTCGCAATCAGGCTCCCGCTGCATAAGTCACGTCAAGATCAGGAGCGTTTTCAAGGCCCACAGTACTGACCTCAGCGATATAGTCTTGTAATATGTGAAGAGGATCCCGATACTTTGAAACCTCAGAGGAAGACCCAGAACATTAAGCGGGGCCCCCTACCTTTGAGACCGCTGGTGTTGAAAGAACTTCAGCGTCCGGCTCATAGTCATAACCCTCTTCATTTGAAGGAGGGCCTGCCGCCGCTTTATAATGCTTCCGCAATTTCCAGAAGGTACGCGCCACGCGAAATCCTCGGACGAAAACACATTGATCCTCGGGTAGATTCTAGTAGGTATTAAAGTCATGCCGAAGTCGTCCGTGGTCGGTTACCATTAAAGAAATAGAGCATCAACGCACCGTTCCGTCAGGCCCTCGGTGTACCACACCCCCCCGAACAGGCTCTGGAGAGGGCCGCCAATCGATACTAACGGAAGGACCACGAACGACTTTGACCGCGAGTGATGCCTTTGCATCATACTGGCTCCCAAAGAAAGCAACAGTGGTCCAAGATCTCGTGCGATCACAGCCAGTAACCAGGATGATTTCTTCCATCCGCTCAATTCCTAGTCCAAGCCCCTGGGCAAGTGCAAGGCAGTGATCGACATGATTCACTATTCACTTGCTAAAATCCCCTTTGGCCAGAGTGTCTTTGCGTCGAGCATCCACTGGGAGGGACAGTACTGCACCTCGCCGCTTCGAGGTTGAAAACGAAACTTTTTCGAAGTCATCTGGGCTGAAATAATATCAACGACGGAATATAAGACGGCGAATCACAATTACCAAGCGGCAAGGACGTTTGACTCAAGCTCCACACTGATTCCATCCGAACAGTAATGATCGGAACTCAGAGTATCCTCAATAATATGATCTGAGAACTTGGGAACAAGTTGTTCATAATGCTCTGGTACGTTGGATTGATCTTCTGCAGAAATAAGAGCATTGAAAAGGCGGTGGAATTTGCCATTGCGTATGAATCCGACATCACCGATTTCCACAGGGTTATTCGGATTTGATGGACCCGGCTGCCACAGAGCATGTCCATACGAAGGATATTTGATTGAAAGATGATCGCGATAGATATCGTAATCAGCCAACATCGGTAGCCACGGTGGTCAAAGAAACTCTCAATTCGCGTAGGAAGAGGGAGGAGGGGGACAATGTGAGGGGGTGGGAGATGAGATCTATTAGGACGGGGACCCCAATAAACCCCTAACTGGACCTAGCTATATAGGCAGTGCACAACTAACGCCCAATGCGAGTGCTGAGCGCTGAGGAGCGCCGATTTGTTGACCTTTACAGTAAAGCTTCCTAGTTCTGACAGAACTTTGCTATCAAATATTGTCAACCATGGAGCGTGATCCCGTGATCCTTGATCCCGCGTTTCCTGCGCCCTGTTTTGGGCTTGAAGCTTCAATGACCGTACCACGTTCTAGCAGAAAAACCGATAATTTGATTCCTTTTGAAGTGGGATTCATTTCCGACGAGGGATTGACGGGATGTTAAGAGTATCGGATGTGAAGTGAAGCAATTCGGGGACGTATTACAAATGACGGCAATGACACGGCATACGCATTGATTTCATTTTTGGGGAGTCCACATGCCTCACTGAGGAACAGAACAGGGTCAGATATGTCAGAAAATAATAGTACGACTGTGTAATTATGCGTAGGAGCGGACCACTGGTTGGCAGGAGAGGTGAGGCTGGTGAGTGAGGTTGAAGCGCGTGGAAGGGCTGCGGCCTCTCACGCGGTCCGATTCTGTTGTGACTGACGACGGGTGCCAATTTGAAATAAAAAACGGTCGCACTGCTCAATTTCACCGTTCGATTCTCAAGATTCAAGCTTCAAGCTACCCAATTGACTCTAGAAAGTCGTAACTTCGAATATGATGACGGACGCCCGTTCAGACAGCCCAGAAATTGAACTGGGAACACGTCGACTAGGTTTCGTCATCATCTTACGCCTGTCAAATTATAACTTATCAACTGACGTTGGGTTCACAGCCACTCCACAGCCTCCCCGAAGGTACGTATTTGACTCTATAAGCACCAATCAACCACCCTCAGATCCGGGTCCAAGCTTTCAACTACCAAGTTACTCCTTAGACGCTGTTCTCCACCATGCCAAGGTCCAATCATCCCCAGGCCCCTCGCGTCTCCCATCTCCTCTCCCTCCCTCTGCTGTGCCAGAGACGGATACTTCTACTGGCGTTGCACACCCAAACATCGTCGAAGGGAACTATGGCGACCCTTCTGACAAACTCACACGGTCTAATCTTAGCCCTCTCACAACTTAATTCATGAGACCTGCAAGCGAGTATGGAAGCAGGTTCTGGTTCTGGTCCCGGCCTTCGTCATCGCCACTCAGATGCTACCAACGTCGAAATCGAATCTGTCTCCAGAGACCATTCTGTCGAACGATGACAATGGCCCGAAATTGTCGATGGCCATTGCAGGAATGGGGCTGTCAGAGGATAGTACGGAAAACCTTTCATACTTCCAGTTGTTGCTTTCCACTACTCACCGTCGCATCGCAGAGCGCGTCGCCACCATCGCCCAAGAATGCCAAATTATCTCTCTCTCTCTCTCGCTCCGAATGCTCCGTGGACTGCCGTTGCCAACGACGACAATATCTCTTCATTCCAAGGCAGAGCCAGAAAATGCGTTCAGTCCCATTGCAACGGAAGGCGATCACTGGCATCTTCCCCATCATCAAAAACAGGTCCGAGTCCCCTGTCTCTCATATACTCAGCCCCATCCTGAAGTTCGTTCGTCTCGTCCTCCGACGTGTCTCAATTCTTGAAACGGGTGGAAAACCACGCTGGACTTTTGGCACTCAAATCTTTGATATACGTTGAGAGTTTTGATAAATTATGTTTAAACACTATGGACGGTATCTCTCGCTCCCTCAAATTAATCGAATGTCATCACGACTTGGTTTCTCTCCGAATGTTGGACGAGGCCTATCGGAAGAACCTCCGTCTTCATGCAATACCGACGGTGACTAAAACGCTGGTGCTAGTGCTAGGACTTTTTGGAAGTCATGTTGTTTTGGACTCGATCAGATCTTCTCTGAGCACCGGCAGGTCCCGAGCTGCCAGAGAACCGGCGATCCGAAACCAACTACCCTAGCTCTGAGAATTTGTGAACAACAAGAACCAGGAACGCGTTAGTTGTGTGTAACAGCCAGCTGTGCCCCACTTGATAATGAACGTGTGAACTCCTGGCGGAAATCTGGGCGGTTGGGGTGGTTTCTGTACTCCTTGGGCCAAGGTCTACAAGTCCTGCGTGTATATTGCTTATCAATGCGTATTCTTGTTTTGGCGTGTAACTGCGGAGAAATGGGCATGTCCTCTGTTTTCTTTTCCTCCATAGGGATCATCGGTCACTCGGCCGAAGAACGTCCAGGCCACGAGGCCTCGTTGAACAGTAATCACAGCCCTTCTTCCGTCAACTTAGTAATGTTTCTTGGGGGAAAAAACGCAGTACACGTAGGGATGATGAATTGCAAATCTACGCCAGAATGTAACCCAGTCATGATATAGATATGGGCGATTGCAGCATTAGTCTATAGCTGGCCAGACTAGCGAACCTGTAGAGGCCCTAGCCTGTAAGCTGTAACCTCGAGGCCCGGGTGCGTGAAACGCGTGAAGGGTGATGATGACGCGGCCTCGGCCTAGGCTGCCAAACAACTCCCCAGGCGTAATCTCATGCTGTTGCGGGGTTGTCTCCGCATGGATCAAGGGAGAAGTGCGGTATACCCCTATACCTTACCCTTCGAGTTGGTAGATGCTGGAGTGAGGGCGAGGAATATAGAACAGAACAAGGTAAGTTTTCATACTTCAACGTTCCAGAGGTTATTCTCTGTGCCAATAGTGCTGTTCGGCGGATGGCGTTAACTCCATTGGGATTAGTCGATCAGGCGGACCAGGCGTGGTCATGATAACGGGGTGACATGAGATATGATCGATATGACCGCCAGTATGCCATGCACAGCCTTCTCTAAGACCTTTTTAACTTACCCCGAGACAGGGTGAAAGATCGAAACCCTCCCCCCCGGCGGGGTCCCACTGCCAGTGTTCTATTCTTTGTAGGTGAATACCGTATATCAAGTATTTACAGTGGCTCACTGGCATTGGCAATGGGACATGTCGCAGAGGACTATCGGTAGCCACTTCGCCGCGGCGACGCCGGCGGCTCAGCAGTCTTCTTCTTGTCTCGAGAATCGTCTACCGTTGGTCCATGGGATGTAACGACGGCGGTTGGAGGGTCAGACCCACTCAGTGGCTTTGTTCCTGCTCCGTTTTCGGCACAACCTCTGTACACAGACGGCCACCTGGCGGCAGTGACGACGTGTCATGACACGTCACTTGGCGACAGACGGCCGTCCCCTGGCGGAACAGATACAGGTTCAGATGTAACGAGAAATGATGAGCAGAGAAGGGTTAAAAACAGGAATTCTGGCTCAGACGTGCAGGCCAATGAGACCATAGAAGGCGAACGACATCACGTGGAGCCTGAGGCAGAACCTCGACTGCGCCGCTTCGCCTGTAGTGTCGGCGGTTGTCGGCGGCGATACAGGACCATAGACAGACTTCGTACGTCCTTTTCCCCTCTGAGATTCTGTTACCTTATCTTGTCGAGCTGTAGTTCTTCACTATCGGCATTTGGGCGCCCATGGCGCAATTGGACAAGAATTGCTCGCATCAGGGCAGCACAAATGGTTGCAGCATGATTCCCACTCGATTGCGGCGACTCGCCAGTCGATTGCTGTGCATAGTGCTACAAAGCTTTCGACATCTACTTCGCCAGCCAACTCCGTTGGGTCACAGTTATGGCAGCAGGACTTTGGCCCGTCTCAGCACTCGCCGCGTGACGTAGTCAATACACTGCCTCCCCCCGCTCCAGATATATCCGCTGCACCACCAGTTCCTCCAGATATACAGTCAGTTATTTGATCACGTACAAGATTATTTACTGATGAGTCGTGACCTGTTAACGTTGCCAGGTCATTGGATTCCTCCGCTCAGAAACATGTCTCCTCATCACAGTTTTTCCCTTCGCGCATTCCGGGTCCCCCAGATAAATTGCATCCGACGCTGTTTTGCTGGATCAAAAAAACGAACCAGTTATCCGTGCTCATTGACCGCATACAGAAGCTTGCATCCACCGCTTCCCCAGAGCATCGATCTCAGCTATCGATACAGACAATCGCGTTACGCGCTAGGTTATCGACGCAACGAGCGCACTGTATGGAGTTCTTGCAACTGAGCGAAGGAAATGCCAATAGGTGTCTACTTGACATCGACACCGAGATCCAACAACAGAGCGAATTTTTGGACAAACTGGAGGACCGCTTGGAAGCGGCAAATAAGTTGCGCAGGGAGGCCTGTGAGCTGCAAAGTTTGTATGAGTCTGGTCCCGCTGCTACTATGAGGGACCTCCGTACGACAGGCAAGACAGGCACCTGCCATCTCTAGGTGCATAATATTGATACCTTGACTTTCAGCACTTTCGCGGCCGCTCCCACAGGACGGTGCCTTGTTTAGCAAGTTGGACTTTGTGCTGACTGAAATTAAGCGATGCTACATCGAACTGGGGAAGTTCTGGACAAAAGAGATATCCCACACTGATGAAGCCCTTAATACGCGTCGCATCCACCCGAGCGATTTCGAACGCTGGACGAGTACTCATACAAGCCTTAAACAAACTACTGAGTTCTGGAAGGTATACTGATTTCTTATTCCTGTGCCGCGCATAGTACCAGTTGATTCAAATTACGTTGTTCAGGTTGAGCTGCCCAGTGACTCCAGTAGCAATGGTCAAGGCTTACACGACAACGCGTGCTTGTCTAAGGTTTGCCTATTTTCTGCCCCCATTTTCGCATCTTTTTAGATTAAATATTCGCAGGAATCAGACATCAGGGTGATAGCCTCCTCCCTGTCATCCACTATGGGTTCGCTCAAGTCAGCGTTGGAGTGCCTCCTCTCGAGCAACTCAATGAAATATTCGCCATCGTGCCTACCTTATATTCAGCAAGTCTATGTGGCATCAGAGGCGAACAGTGACCTGTGCCTTTCGTTCCTACGGCGCTGCGTTGACTACGGGGAGAAGGTGATTGGTTATCCCCTTCCATCTATCCCTTTACCCGCGCCCTTTCGTGTGACGACCTCGTATGATCTGCGGGAGCGGTCTGTGAGATTTCAGTCCGAAATGATAGGCATTTCTGCGGAGAATGATGATAGCGTGCAAGGTCAGTCTTCGTCTGGTCGGCATCTTTTTATGGTCATCATCACTAATACGAGTGAGCAGGGTCGCGAAAGTTCAAAGCCGCGTACAAGAAGGCCCTGTGCTTAGAAGAGAAGACAAATTCTGGGTTGAACATTCTGTTCGAGAAGCTCTCGTCTTGTGTAATGACCTTGAATGCCGATGCCGATGACACGCCGCTGGATGTAGTCGCATTGGAACAGCTCGAGGAGCGGTGGGAGAAAACAAGAAATTCAGTGCGTGCGGGGTTGGCGATTCTGAAGAACGAACCGGTTCCACAATCGAACTACCGACGCGCCCCCACTGCCATTAATACGTTCCGATCTGTGACGAGGCGATGGATGTGCTTTTCGTGATACTGTATATCGTTCTAAAAATATGTTTCGTGTAAATAGTTTTGCGCCCTGTGTTTTCAATTGTAGCGTTCGTCAAAAAGCGAAAAGCGGGAAGCTCGCGGCCCCAAACTCACAGGGAAATCACCTTCTACCATTGTAGTAGGGACCAAGATTCCCGCAGGGGAGGGCGGAAGGAGATGCGGACGGAGACGACTGGTTTGGGTCGAGGGGAGTGTAGGCTAGAGGGGGAAGTACTAGTGGAACAGCAACAAGAACGAGCACGAGAGGACAAGCTTTTTTGAGATACCGCAAGACTTAGAGACAGTACGTGCACCAAGCACTGCTCGCGGCTACGAAAATCGACCGGGCTTGTGGGGCAGTGAAAGAAATCAAGTGCCGAGTCTGCCCCGACGCTCGACTGAACACATAGGACAGGTTCAAGCGCCACTGTTAAACGTTAAACCGCGGAGGAGCACCCATAATATCTACTTCTGTGACGACTGTAGAGATTTCATCGCGCGCGCGACTCGCGCTCGCTGAAGCGGCCAGGCACCTGCGAGAAACCGCCTGCAAGTCTGCATCCGCCCGAGAATCGCCCACCATCACGTGCCCCATTGTTGCTTTTTTTTTCTCGTTGTTCTTATGTATCGCCTCGTGCTTGACACAAGATCTCTTCTTTTCTCTTATATCTCTTGGCTGTAGCGTATACGAAGCCGTATCAGTCTCCAGTTGTCCCAATCTAACATTGCGATTGGATCTTTTGATAGAGTTCTCACTGGCAAGCCATACCTGAAAGAGATCCTTTGCCGTGCGACCCCATGATCCACTCCTATAGACCTATACTGACGAGTCCGTGCCCATTGAGTTCAGGTGGCATGCGTGCTTTATGCGAATGGCTAGGTGGCTTCCTCCTTTCGTACATCATAACACCAGAGAACCGGCGCGAGAAACCAACTACCCTAGCTCAGAGCATTTGTGAACAGGACCAGGAACGCATTGGTTGCGGTGCTATACTGTACTGTAGCTGGCCCCGCGTCCCTGTGCTCCGCTTGATGATGAACGTGTGAACTTCTGCCAGTGCCAGTGGGAATCTGGACGGTCGGGTGGTTCCCGGGCCTGTACTTTTCGAGCTAAGGCCCCCAAGCTCTGCGTGTACAATGCGGCGGCTTTCCCGTGTAGAATAGGGAGAGAACGGAAATTTTGACTGAGGTGATACTTATCGGCCCTTTCCGCTGCCAGTGAGTTCCTGAGAGTGACAGTGACGGTCATGTCAGTTATGTCATGTCTATCACTTAACAGGCCTCGGCCACCCGTAGTCCTCCCAGACCCTCTCACCTTTCCTTCGCCTGTCAGTGATGACTGAGTACACAACTGATCCTGAAGCCATCGCGCATTATCTTGCTGCCCGCTCCCGCACAGCCAACTGGATAGACTCCCTCCATGGCAAGACTCCCGTGGCAAAATCAGAAAACTGGACCAACACCACTGGCAACGATTTGGCGAGCACCGGTTTTGAAACTAAGGCCACCAAACGGCCCCAAAGCTCTAACCCAGTGTACCTAGGTAAAACTTCCCATCCCCTCGTCACTGCAGTAGATCATGAGCGCTGAGCTGCCAGTTACCAAGATCCAGTTTACCGTCACCCAAATTATCAGTATCAGACACCCACGTATTCTCCCCAACAACCCGGACTTTACACTCAGCCCTTGCCCAACATTCGTCATGACCGTCCGGGTCAGCACCCACAAGCCTACATTCAGACAACGCCCTTGACCGTAGCCACTCATCATCAGCATGAACGCCGAGGCTCGCATTCACCGGCACCGACCACCAGATCATTTGGTGATAATAAGTGGTTGTATCCGGCGGACGCCAGTTCGGATACCGGCGCTGGCACAAACTTTTACTTGCCGCAGCCGCAGCCTGGAGTTCAAGCCCATCATGGAGACATTACACCATGCTCACCTTCATCGTCCCTACTCCGTCTTCGTGCCCCGAATTTGCACGTTAGACCAAAGGGAACAAAGAATATAAGCAAATCCAAGCGCAAGTGGTGGTTGTACGGTGCGCGGATTACTCACACGTCTCTCCCTGCGATGATCTGATTGGCTCTCTTGGCCAGTAGATACTCATACAACAGCAACGCATCCGACAGTAATGCATCCGACGTTGTCATCCTGGCTCAAGAACATGGACAAAATCTCCAATCTCATCGACCGCCTACAGGAACTTGCCTCTACTACCTCCTTGGACCTCAGGCACCAGCTCTACAGGCAGGTAGATTCGTTGCGCACGGCATTCAAGAAGCAACAAAAGCGGTACTTTGAGTTTATGCGGCTCACCGAGGAGTACGCTAATCGATATTTGCTTGACATCTCTACCGAGATTGAGCTGCAGAGCTCCTTCCTCGACAAGCTGGAGAAACGATTGGACATGGCAAAGACGTTGTATCATCAAGCTGTCGATCTACGAAAGTCTTACGAATCAGGAACGATGAATGTTATGAAGGGTGTTCGCGAGACAGGTAACGCAACCCTCTCGTTATTCTAGATGTGGGGTGTTGACACGGTGGATATCAGCACTTAAGCAGCTTCTTCCAGCAGAATCTGATCTATTTAGGGAGGTAGACTTTGTTCTCGGTGAGATTCGTCGATGTTACAAGGAATTGGACAAATTCTGGAAGGATGAGATATGCCGTGCGGACACGGCATTCCGGACCCGTCGTGTTGATCCTGATGATGTAGAGCGGTGGCAGGACTTCAAGGCAAGCTACGAGCAAACAATTGATTCCTGGAGGGTATGTTTTCGCTCTATCCCTCTTGACGGAGAGCCGAGAACAGACCAACTCTTTCAGACTAATAAACAAGGTGGCAGAATCTGGAACATACTCCATGATAACCGCCCAGGTTCCTCTGTTCGTCCATTTTCCCTTTCGCATTATTGTTGTTATTTACCCCACATAGGGAGCTGACCTCGGGGCGATCGCTTCCTCGTTATTCCCTGCTTTGAACACGCTCAAGGGGCGGCTGCGGAGAATCCGCGAAAGCTCTTCCGTAGAGTGCTCGAACATGAGTCTAGTTCCTATCCTTCGAGCCGAGTTAGGAATAGCCCAGAACAACAGGCTGTGTCTCACCTTCTTCCGTCGCTGTGTGGAATTCGGGGAGATGGTTGTCGGATCCACTGCCGCTCTCATAAACCATCTTGCATTCTCTCGCGTGAGGGCTTCGACAGGCCTTCTGGAAGGTGCTATGGCCCTTGGGACAGAGGCTCGGGACGTTTCGGTTGAGAATGACGCATCCCAAGGTCTGTCCTCCCTTCAAGTCAATATCGTGGTATTGACATACAAACCACGTCCCTACATTTTCTACTCAGACTCGCAGGAGTTCGACTCTAAATATAAGCAAGCCCTTTCTCTGCGACAGAAGACGGCTGTAGGGCTGAACACCCTGGTCGAAATCGTCTCTAATTGGATGGTAGTCGCGGATAGTCTCCCCGACTCGCTTCCAGATGGGTTCAGCCTCGGACGGCTTCGTAAATTGGCAGATGCGTTGGAGAGAGAAAGGGCTTCGATGCGGAAAGTGTTGGCGGTTTTGACGGACGATCCGGCTGAACAGTTGCGTTATCGTTGTCTATCATCGACTCTGTCACGTTCAGGCATGGCGCGATTCATGACGAATCTGGTTGGCTTTGTGTGATTATGTTTTTCATGGAACGCCGTTGATTTTCTTTTTTGCTTTTGTTTGTCCTATGTTTGTATTACCAATTCCTAATAAGAAATTTTTTTGACAGTCCGAGGCCGAGGCGGTGCTTGCGCCTGCTGCGATTTCGACGCACGTTAGCCGGACGGCTTGGGAACTATTTAGAATAGTTCAGTTGATGCCTAACAGAGTTTAGATCGGGGCAAGGCTCCAGAATAAGGCTCAGTTTATTGTACCGTATGTTTCCAGTATACTTCACACGCGTGCTAACATCCAGTCCATGATCGCCATCTTCCCACCCACAGCACGGCTTTCGCTTGTCTCACACAGCCACGCTTGCACAGCCCTACACTCCTAGCTCCAGGAACCCGTTTACTGTAAACATCTCCGAGTCCTGTCCTAATACTCCCTTCGGACATGTGCTACCGGCGCATAGTGTTAATGTTCCTGAACTGCCTGACCCTCTGACACGGACATCACAAAGTCTTGCTGGCTGTCCGCGAATATCTGCTATGCCTTGATAGAGCCCCACTGCATGATCTTGTCGTCGAGCCATTCGAGATAGACAGGCTATGTCGGCCAAACAGATGTGCAGGTGCGTCGATGCTGTCACCGTCCTCACCGTCCTTCGAGAGCAAGTCCCCCACATTGAATCCCAAAATTTGCGACGACGTCCTGGTCACCACGACCGAGAATACCTTGCACTCATTTTCCGAGACCATTGGCCAGGGCGTTGGGCTGGTTTATATCAAGATACCCCGTCACGGGATATTCTCGCTCTAATGCTTATTCTTTTCCGCTGGCGAGTATAGTCTTTGCTGGGATCGGAGATCTAAAGATGAGAGCGCCAGCCGAGACCAGCTTATCAACATCTTTAACCGCGTCGAACATTCCTTCCGCCGACTTGAGATATACACCAACATCACACTGGCTACAGCAGCAATGATGGGAAATATACAGGGCATTAACTCACTTGAGTCGTCCACGTTTCGTTTCCGAGTCGTTTTTCGTGACCGCGAGGATTTTCAGCACCTTGACCATAATGTCAACGATCATGTTTGTAGTGATGGCCATTCAGAAAGTATTTTATGAAGTTGACGGAAAAACACACAGCGTTGATGGGAAGATGCCTGATGAGTGTTGACGATAGAGTAAGGAATATTGCGGGGTACCAGCCTGAGGTATAAGTTGTCCGCGGTGACGTACATGATATTCGTGGCGATGTGCAAGTTGTCCATTTCGACTGGTTTGTTTTCATGATGTCAGAGAGTCGGCATGGAAGGATCGCGTTGGTCAATTGGGTAAAAACCCAAGAGTGAGGATTGTTGCTAGTGGTCGTTTCCGTTCAGTTGGCGGTCGAAGTGGTCCCTTGTTGTGCCGAGCGTCCCCGCAGTGGTAGTTAGGATATTGGGAATGATGCTTGCGACGCCCCCCATATCAATGCTTACGCACCCGTCGCGAACGAGACAGTACAGTACTAGTGACACGTTGGTGCCATGCTGAGCGGGTAAGCCCGAGTCGGTACTCAGTAACCGTGCGCTAAGTTTGACCCGATATGGTCGTGTGGATGTCTTTTTTAGAGCGGAGAACATATCGCCCTTTAAACTCAGCGTCAAGTATCAAGTGCTGGGTGCTGGGCTGGCACTTTCTCGCTTCTCTCCTTCTGGTCCCACCTGCGCCTTCCTTATCTAATCATCAACCCATATATGGAAGTACACCCAAATATGGCAACACCCCTGATTACACACCTGCTTAGTCCACTAGTCCCGAGGCCTTTCTTGACACGGTCAGAGTGGTTGCAGCATTCCGAGTCGACCCCGGCGACTCGCTGGTCGGCTGCTACAACCCTTCCAACTCCTTCGCCGACCAACACCGCTGGGTCACAGTCACGGCAGCACCTTGGCCAGTCTCAACACTCGCGGCGTGACTCGCCCCGCGACATAGTCAGTACACTTCCTCCCCCCACTCAAGAAAATATATCCGCTGCACCACCTGTCCCTCCGGATATACAGTTAGTTATTTCATCACGTACAAGAATAATCCACTAATGACCTGTTAACGTTGCCAGGTCACTGCGTTCTTCCACTCAGAAACATGTTTCCACAACACAGTCTTCCCCTTCGCGCGTTCCCGCACCCCCGGATAAATTGCATTCGACACTGTTCTGCTGGATCAAAAACACGAACAAGCTATCCGGGCTCATTGATGACCTACAGATTCTTGCATCCACCGCTTCCCCAGAGCATCGATTTCAACTATCAATACAAGCAATTGCGTTACGCGCTAGGTTAAAGACGCAAAGAGAGCACTGCACGGAGCTCTTGCAACTGAGCGAAGGAAATGCCAATAGATATCTGCATGACATCGACACCGAGATCAAACAACAGAGCGAATTTTTGGACAAAATGGGGGTACGCTTGGAAGCAGCAAAGAAGTTACGAGGAGAGGCCGTTGAGCTGCAAAGGTTGTATGAATCTAGGACCGCTGCTACTATGAGGGACCTCCGTGCGACAGGCAAGGCAGCTTCCTGTCGTCTGTAGGGGCATAATATTGAGACCTAGACTTTCAGCGCTTTCGCGGCCGCTTCCACAGGACCGTGCCCTGTTCAGCGACTTGGACCTTGTGCTGACGGAAACTAGGCGATGGTATATCGAACTGGACAAGTTCTGGACGGAGGAGATATCCCGCACAGCTGAAGCCCTCAATACGCGTCGTATTCACCCGAGCGATTTCGAACGCTGGACGGATACCCATAGAAACCTTGAACAAACTATTGAGTTCTGGAAGGTATGCTGATTTCTTATTCCTGTGCTGCGCATACCAGTCAATTCAAATCACCTTGTTCAGAATGAGCTTCCCAGTAGTAATGGTCAAAGCCTCCACCACGACAACGCGTGCTTGTATGAGGTTTGCCCACTCCCGCCCACATTTTTTGCATCTCCTGAATATGCGCAGGGAGCCGACATGCGGGTCATAGCTTCCTCCATGTCATCCGCTATGGGTTCGCTCACATCAGCGCTGGAGCGTCTCCTCTCGAGCCACTCATTGAAATATTTGCCGTCGTGCCAGCCTTCCATTCAGCGAGTCTACGTGGCATTCGCAGCGAACAGTGACCTGTGCCTTTCGTTCCTACGGCGCTGTGTTGACTACGGGGAGAAGGTGATCGGTTGTCGTCCTCCTTTTATTCCTTCACCTCCGCCCTTTCGTCTGTTGGCCTCGTATGATCTTCGGGAGCGGACTGTGGGGTTTCAGTCCGAAATGACAGGCATTTCTGCGGAGAATGCTGCTAGAGTCCATGGTCAGTCCTCGTACTGGTCGACATCTTTTAATGGTCATCACTGACACGAGTAAGCAGGCTCGCGAAAGTTTAAAGCCGCGTACAAGAAAGCCCTGTGCTTAGAAGAGAAGACGAATTCTGAGCTGAACACTCTGCTCGAGAAACTCTCGTCTTGTGAAATGGCCATAGATGCCGATGACACGCTCCCGGATGTAGTCGCATTGGAACAGCTCGAGGAGCGGTGGGAAGAAGCAAGAGATTCTGTATGTGCGGTGTTGGCGATTCTGAAGAACGAACCAGTTCTACAATCGTTTTACCGTCCTTCCCCCACTCTTATCAATACGTCCGATCTGTGACGACTGACGTACTGACGAGGCGATGGTCGATAAATCTCGTATGCTTCTCATGATACTGTATATGGTGCTACACTATGTTTAGTGTAGATAGCTTTGTGCCCTGTGTATTCAATTGTAGCGTTCGTCAAAGCCTGAGCGACCGTAAACAACTGTCACCTGGTATGAGGGCCCTTGGCTAACCCGCCTGGCCATTATTTCATGCGCTACGACGATGCCGCCGTATCTGATTCGCCATAAGCGACCTCTCGCTTGCGATGCCTTGACTCGGACGAGGCTGGTATCATGACAGTGATGATGACAACTCGAACACACCCTTCGATTTCGGCTCTGGTTATGCGACGTCCATAAAGGAGGAAGTTGCCCTCATGAAGCGTGTGTGTGTGCCATGTTGGCAGTTAATCACGACGACAGAGACGTCCTCCTGCGGTCAGGTTGCTGGTACTATAGTGCAGATGGTGACTTTTAGGTTTCTGACTACGGGACAGTCTGTGGCGTTGCAACTGAAGAAGGTTAGAGTAATGAAGGGTTAGAGTACACAACCATTCCACGAACATTTGCGGCTGCGAGTGTGAGGATCCGTCGTCCGAGTGAGGTCGTTCGCATACTGTACTCTCTCCTTGGCCGGACTCGGTCCGAGACTGGATGGATAGTAACGTAGTAGGAGAGGAAAGCTCATGCCAAGCTCAGCTTTACCGTGACAGTAAAGGATGGGGTCACGGTGGGTTTGATTGTTGTCGTGGATGGGTTGCCACGAGCTGAGTCAGCTGACTGTCCTTTTTATGCTCAGACCAAGGCGGAGGGCATGTCGCACGATGATGAAGAGGATGACGAGGATGACATGGAGGAAGTCATGGGATAGGACTCTACTCTCAAAGAGACTCAAACCACACCCGATTTACTGTCATTTGTATCGTCGCTATCGTATTGTACAGTCGTAGTTCACTCCTGCTACTGAGGCTGCTAGTCATCTGATCTGTATAGAATCGGCGTTATCACTCCCCGTGATTGCACCGTACTGGTAAAGCTACTGTACTTACAGTAACAAGAACAACCTCGGGCTGTGTATTTCCGTGCGAGAATCGCACGCGGGTCGACGACTCGACGTATCATCATGTGTGCGACGTCTAAACACAAACACGACCCTTTTTTGAGGATATCTCTCCTGGATACAGTATTGGCCAATTGGCAAACCTCGAAGGAGGGGCATCCTACCACACCACAAGCATGATCATCCGCGCTGTTTCCTGGCTGTCCTGATGGTCCCCGGATGTGTGACTCTTGGAAGTAGTGCAGCATATGCTCAGAATTGGAGTGTGAGGAGCGTAGGACGCCGAAGGAGTGGCGAAATTGGGTCGATACTAGTAAGTTACCTGTTCTGTTGCCAGTGGGTGGACTGATGTACGTGTGAGAAAGCAGGTACCAAGACCCATTTGTTTCTTTACGGCCTCTTGCACTTCCTCCCTCGTTCTGTTCAGCAGCGAATTTATGGCCTCTGGTCCCCAAATTGATGTAGCCGGCGTGCCAGATGACAATAATCCATCTTCTTCCTCCTCTGCCGTCCCCTGGTCCTTAGACCTACCCTCTCCCTCAACTCCGGATAACCACGCCTATATCTCCTCCCCCATCACTCCCATTCTCAGGTCGGCACCTTTGGGTTCCTTGGATCCTCCGACACATACTTCTGACAATTCCTGGCCACCACCTCCCCCTTCCCCTACACTCTCTGCCCGCTCCGGTTCGATTCGTTGGGCAAATTCAACAGTATTACGTGACAATGACCCCGAAGACGACTATGGGTTACCCTCCTCCTTGTATCTCGCTCCACCCCCTCGTGGCCATCGACGCAAGGGTAGCATCAGTACCTTGTCAAGTATCGGCAGCGATTCAACCACCGAACAAAACGCCGACGTTGATTCGAGTTTTAGACTCAGTGCACTGCGCTCCGCTCACTCCTCCGGTTCAGTTCGTTGGACAAATTCAACGATCTTGCGTGACAATACTCCCACTTCCCCCACTCTCTCAGCCCACTCCTCCGGTTCAATTCGTTGGGCAAGTTCAACAAAATTACGTAACCATTGCCCCGGAGCAGACGACGGGTCATCCTCATCGTATTGTCTCACCCCACCCCCTGGTCATCAACGAAAGGGTAGGATAGGTACCGTGTCGAGTATCGGCAGCAATTCAACCACCGAACAAGCCACCGACGTTGATTTGAGTTTTAGGCTCAGTCCACCACCACGCTCCGCTCAGTCCGACGTGACGAACACATTGCCGTCCTCCACCTATCACGTGGATATTACCCCAGATGTTGGTTCGAGACGACGACATTCTTCCGTGACGGGTTTCTTCAAAAGGATAATACATCGCTTCAGGCGGCCATCACCATCTGTCAGTCGTGAAACAGATACAGGCTCGGGTACAACGCATAACGACAGAAAGAAGGGAGATAAGATAGACGTCAAGCGCAAGGGAGCTGAACTCTCACGTCCACATCATGCGATGTTGGATCTCAAGCAAGGTTATCAGCATGAACGTCAGGGCTCGCATGGCCACTGCCCAGCCAGCGGATCGTCTTCTGATAGTCAAGGGTTGCATCCAGAGGGCGTAGGTTCGGATTCTAGTGGCGGCACCAACGTTTACTCGCCGCAGCCTGGAGTTCAGTCAGATCATGGAGACAAGATACCATGTTTATGTTCCTCGCTCCCGCCTCTTCTTAATTGTCCCTCGCACTCGCACACTAGACCAAAGGAAACGGTACCTATAATCAAACCCAAGCGCAAGCGGTGGTACGGTGCGCCATTATTCACACGTCTCCCTGCGATGATCTGATTGGCTTTCTTGGCCAGTAGACCCTCGTATGACAGCAATGCATCCGACGTTGTCATCCTGGCTCAAAAACATCGACAGATTCTCCCATCTCATTGACCGCCTACAGGAACTTGCCTCTGTCACCCCCTTGGACCTCAGGCACCAGCTCCACAGGCAGGTAGATTCATTGCGTACGGCTTTCAAGAGGCAACAAAATCGGTACTTTGAGTTTCTGCGGCTCACCGAGGAGTACGCCAATCGATATTTACTTGACATCTCTACCGAGATTGAACTCCAGGGCTCGTTCCTTGGTAAGCTAGAGAAGCGATTGGACATGGCAAATGTGTTGTATTATCAGGCAGACGATCTACGAAAGTCCTACGAGTCAGGAACGATGAGTATTATGAAGAGTGTTCGCGAGAACGGTGAGGCAACTCTCTCGTTATTTCCAGATATGGGATACTGATACGATAAATATCAGCACTGAAGGAGCTTCTTCCAGCAGAATCTGATCTGTTTAGGGAGGTGGACTTTGTGCTTGGCGAGATTAATCGATGTTACAAGGAATTAGACAAATTCATGAAAGAGGAGATATGCCGTGCGGACACGGCATTCCGGACCTGTCGTGTTGATCCTGATGATGTAGAGCGGTGGCGGAACTTCAAGGCAAGCCTCGAGCAAACAATTGAGTCCTGGAAGGTATGGTTTCGCTCCATCCCTCTTGACGGAGAACAGACCAACTCTTTCAGGCCGATAAACAGACTGGCAGTATCTGGAATATACTCCATGATAGGCGTCCAGGTTCCTCCGTTCGTCCATTTCCCTTTCACATTGCTGTTGTTATTTACCTCACACAGGAAACTGACCTCGGGGCGATAGCTTCCTCGTTATTCCCTGCTCTGAACACGCTCAAGGGATGGCTGCGGAGAGTTCACGAAAGTGCTTCCGTAGAGTGCTCGAACATGAGCCTAGCTCCTATCCTTCGAGCCGAGTTGGGAATTGCGCAGAACAGCAAGCTGTGTTTTACCTTCTTCCGTCGCTGTGTGGAATTTGGAGAGATGGTCGCCGGATTCTCTGCCGCTCTCATAGACCATCTCGCGTTCTCTCGTGTAAGGGCTTCGACCGGCCTTCTGGAGGGTGCTATGGCCCTTGGGACAGAAGCTCCAGAAATTTCGGTTGAGAATGACGCCCCATCCCAAGGTCCGTCCTCCGATTTGATTTCAAGTCAATGTCTGATTCGTGGTATTAACACACCTCCGTACATTTTCTACTCACCACTCATCAGGTTCACAGGAGTTCGACTCTATATATAAGCAGGCCCTTTCTCTGCAACAGAAGACGGTTGTAGGGCTGAATGCTCTGGTCGAAGTCGTCTCAGCCTGGATGGTAGTCGCGGATAGTCTCCCCGACTCGCTTCCAAATGGGTTCAGCCTGAGACGGCTTCGTAATTTGGCAGATGCATGGGAGAGAGAAAGGGCTTCGATGCGGATGGTTTTGGCGAGTTTAACGGACGATCCGGGTGAACGGTTGCGTTATCGCTGCCTATCATCGACACCGTCACGTTCACGCTTGGCGCGATCCATGACGAGTCTGGTCAGCATTGTGTGAACTTGTGTTATAGCCGTTTGCATGGAAGATTTTTTTGCTGTTGTTTGTCCCATGTGTTTGTCTGGTAATTTTATAGTGTAGAGAGAAACAACTGAACTTTGATCAATAATGGTGCCGCTTCCTCGTCTGCATCCTTTGCATCTCCCGTGGCTACCCACGGTAGGACACGGGTATGATATATACCATCCGCTCTCTGCACAAATATCTGCCTTTGCTTCATCTTCCTCCTCACTGTCGCTGTCGCGTACCAATATGCGCCAACACGCTCCCGCCATGAGGCCTGAGGCAGAACACAGACTAAGCCCATTTGTCAATGGTGCTAGTCGGCGACCCCATATCACCAGCGACAAGCTAGATTCCCCAGCACAAATTTCTCCGACCACCCTTCAGTCTCTACCTCACGCGTCATCCGTACCACCGCCGCGCGATTCCGTGTCGCTTTCTACTCGTCCTCCAGACGCGTCTCCATCGTTTCAAGCAGCGCCCGCAGGCAGAATTTACATTTCCGTCGACACAGGACAGACCTTCATTAGTTGAAGCCGCGCCAGTCACTGTTGCGCACAAGTTCCCACAAATCAGCAACGTGCGCCATCCGGTTTTCCCCAGGCATACAACATGAATGGTCATAGTATGCCCTTACCCCCTCTGAAATCCTGATCCATTTGGGTTGACCCACATATCCTGTAGGTATCCGGGTGACCATGGCTCAGTGCCTCAACATTCCGCCCGAGAAAGCCAGCGAGAAGCGCAGAAATAACGCAACACACCCACTACGTGTTCATAGCGAGGTTGAAGGGATGCTACTGGCCACCGGATCGGAACGTCAACTAATGAGCACCTTTCCGCACTCGATTCGGAGCATATACGGACCTTCGTTGCTTTGCTGCCACTTTTGCCGTCGCCCAAATCACACGCTGGTCGTCCTACTTCTCTCGTCTGAGAGCTCTCAACACGGCCTTTACACCGTAAGCTTGTGCAGTGCCCAGAGTTAAAATCAGGTAGCATGCGTGCGCTCTGTAAAAAACGCTCGGCTTCGTCCAATCACATCTCACCAGAGAACCGGCGCTTCGGAACCAACTACCCTGGTTCAGAGCATTTGTTGACGGACCAAGAACTCGTCAATCATTGCGGTGCTTCACTTGATGGTCAACGTGTGAGTTCCTTCCTATCCCGTGGGGGTCTGGGCGGTCGGGATGGTTTCTGTACTTCCTTGAGCTAAGGCCCACAGGTTCTGCGTGTGCAAAGTATATTCTTGTTTTGGCACGTAACCGCGGAGAAAATGGGCGTGTACTCCGTTTCCTTTTCTTCCGAGTTCTTCGCAAGGCTACTGCACTACGAGCGTAATCTGCGTCCGCGCACAGTGTTGTCATGACATAGGTCTGACAGTGTCAGTCAGCTGACATATGTCAAAACGAACAAATAGTTCGTTTCGTTCGTGACACAGCCCAGTCCATACAGAAAAGGAAATTGTCACAAATCAGCGTGACCACTGTGACAAATATGGAATCTAATCTTATCGTTTATCTACGCGCTTCGTTGGCAAGCAGCACATCCTCATTACCTGATTTGGTGTAGCGCACTACTGACAGGGCCTGACAGTGTCAGGCAGAAAGTCAGTTTCGGTTGACACCGAAAATTCGTGACACTTATGACACTTGTCAGCCTGACATGTACAACACTGTCCGCGCATGACAGGGCGATACGAGCGTTGCCTTATGAAGCGTGGTGCTGTCGCAAATGAGAAATCGATGTGGGTTGGGTTGATGGATGGGGCTCGTGCCGGCGGGCGCGGCGGCGGGGTGAAGATGCTCAGCAGTGGTATCACAGTACGTCCGCGGCCGGTTTCGCCGACATTGCGGTAAGTAGAGCATTTCTGCTGCATATCTCCTCTTCACACCAGGTCTACCCCTTTAATTTTCCTTACGGCGCGCAAAGAACAAGCCGGCAGAGGGCCAGAACGAACGCATGACGCATATGCCTCGCAATCAACTGCTCGATGCGCTCGATGCGCTCTTCCGCGAGCGCGAACAATGGCCTATCAAGTTCTTGCGTAAAAAGACGCAGAAGCCCGAGGTGTACTTGAAGGAGGTGTTGTCCGAGATCGCGACCTTGCATAGCAGTGGGGAGTTCAATGGTACTTGGGAGCGCTTTAAAGGGGATGTGGTGGGTTTGATTGTTATCGTGATGGGTTGCGACGAGCTGACTTTTCCTTCTTTTTATGCTCAGATCAAGACGGAGGGCATGTCGCAGTTATATGCGTCAACCGTCGAATGCTGATATGGATGACTACGATGATGAAGAGGATGAAGAGGATGACATGGAGGAAGTCATGGAATAGGACTTTTACTCTCAAATTACACCCGATTTACTGTCATTTGTATCATCACTATCGCATTGTAAAGTCGTAGTTCACCCCTGCTAGTCGTCTTCTCTGTATAGACCTTATCGGCGTTATCGCTCCCCGTGATTGCACCGTACTGGTAAAGCTGCTTACAGTAACAAGAACAATTTCGGGCTGTATCATGATATTTCCGTGCGCGAATCGACGTATTGCGACGTCTAAACACGATCCCTCTTTCGAGGATAACTCCCCTGGAGTGGATACAGTATTGGCAAACCTCGAGGAGGGAGTACCACTGGCACCTTGACTGGCACACCACAAGCGTGATCCTTGCTGTTCCTGGCTGTCCTGAACTCCTGATAGTGCCCAGATGCGACTCTTGGAAGTAGTGCAGCTCAGAATTGGAGTGTGAGGAGCATAGGATGCCGAAAGGAGTGGTGAACTGGGGATCGATACTTTTTCTGCTGCCAGTGGGTGGTCTGAATAATTGGACTGATGTGCAAGCTGATGCGCTGATGTGTGATGTGAGAAGAACTGAAAGCGCGGGTCACCAAACCCCATTTGTTTCTCTACGGTCTCCTGCACTTGCGCGCTTGTTCTGTTCGGCAGCGAATTTATGGCCTCTGATCAATCTGATCCTCAAATCGATGAACTATAGACTGTAGTCGGCGTGCCAGATGATGATAATACCTACTCTTCCTCATCCTACTCCGGATATCCCTCCATCACTCCCGTTCTCAAGTCTGCACGAAATCCTTTGGATCCATTTGTTTCCCACACATGCGTCCACCACTTCCCTTACGCTCTCTGCTCGCTCCTCCGGTCCAATTCGTTAAAGTACTATATAAGGCTATGTGTTATAAGCACACCGACGTTGCGGTATAAGTTAATCGCCGCGAGGCGGTGTAACACGTTGGCTCCGGTTCGCCCTTTAAACTGTCTCCTCTTCTCGCTTCCTTACTGTACCGTTGTCCTGCCTCCCACCTTACTCCCCTCATCCCTGCTCATGCAAACACACTAGTACTGGCCTCTCCCCCCTCCCACCAGCGATGAATGAGTCTGTCCACGACCCTCATGTTTACAAGCGAATATCCATAAATGAGTTACTCAACCCCGTCGCATCGTCCACTGCCATCGACCATGGCTTTCCCCCTCAGGCCTCATCCTATTCAAATAGCCATTACGCACAGAACATGACCCACACACATCCCACCATGCCGCCGCCCACCCATCATAGGACCGCGAATGGCACAGCATACAAACTCCACCCCTCCAGTTGGGATGGCGCTGATCATGAAAGGCAGAGGGTAGTCCACATGCCTTCCCCGCGAGGCTTTGCGCCCGGTGCCTTGCACTCTCCCATCGCATATCAGGAATATCGTGCTTACCTATCGGGAACGCATGAGGATGGGTTCCCGGAACCTTCTGCTGTTTGGCCTAGTCCCACTGGGCGTCTCGATGGCTTACCTGCTTGTGTCT
The DNA here is from genome assembly GCA_003313715.1 of Russula abietina. Lineage (NCBI taxonomy): Eukaryota > Fungi > Basidiomycota > Agaricomycetes > Russulales > Russulaceae > Russula > Russula abietina. The sequence goes on from QLOU01001140.1 coordinate 26,045, forward strand.
CACCCACAATCACACAATCATCTTACTCGGATGAACGAACGTGTGAGTGTGTTCCTTGCCTTTGGAGTTGAACCCTATTGACCCCACCTCCAGCTATCCCAAATGATTTTTCAGCCACAGCTAGCTCTTCACCATATCCCTCCAGACCAGATTCTGCTACGTATAGTCGTCCAGAACTTTATCCTTCTGAACGGCCTACCCAACCTGCTGCGGTTCCTGGTATGTGGGGCCGATCCTGTGCTCAGGTCTTGAGTCTCACTTCTTTTGCATGTCTTAGGCGTGTGGCCCTATCATTTCGATTATTCAGGCGTTCCCTCAACGCACGACCTCATAAACTACCCACCTCCGCATCCTGCGCTCTACTCGGAGTCTCCGATACCGCACCCAGGCATGCTTTATCCATACATGACACATCATCCTCCTCCCTCGGCGTCTTCGCCCGAATCCCATTCACATAGACGTACTGTGCCAGAAGAAAATTCTAAGAGCGAACGAAAGCAGTTGAATGAAAGGGATGCAGTCGAAAGTGAGCGATCTGTCGGTGGCAAATGTACTTGGCCTTACGTGATTTCCCATCAGCAAATGGGTCGCGGCTCGGTTATACCTCGAGCAAACGAAACCAAGCTGCCCAGATTGCCGCGCAAAACGGTATGCTGTACACTGGGTTTTGGAGTATCAAGTGCTGATTTTTGGTGTTGCACTGCCTTTTTTTTTTGTTAATCTAGCTCAACTTCAACCCTACATACCTGGGTCAGGTACAAATACGGCTGATAGCAGGGAATCTCTCGTCATAGCAAATGGGTCGCAGCGAGGATATACCGCGAACAAACGGAACCAAGCTGCCCAGATTGCCGCTCAGAACGGTGTGCCGTACCCTGGGTTTTCGGGTATCATGTACTGATTTTGTTTTGGGGTTGCACTGCCTTTTCATTTAGCTCAACTTCAAGCCTACATTCCTGGCTCGGGTCTAAATACGAGTGATATCAGGGAAATTCCCGTCACAGAAACTGGGTCGCGGCTCGGCTATACCGCGAACAAACGAAATCAAGCCGCCCAGATTGCCGCGCAAAACGGTATGCTGTACACTGGGTTTTCGGGTATCAAGTGCTGATTTTGGAGTTGCACTGCCTTTTTCTGTAATTTAGCTCAACTTCAAGCCTACATACCTGGGTCAGGTACAAATACGACTGATAGCAGGGAATCTCCCATCATAGCAAATGGGTTGCGGCGAGGATATACCACGAACAAACGGAACCAAGCTGCCCAGATTGCCGCTCAAAACGGTATGTCGTACACTGGGTTTTCAGGTATCAAGTACTGATTTAGGGGTTGCACTGCCTTTTTCATTAGCTCAACTCCAAGCCTACACGCCTCCAGATACGAGTGATAGTAGGGCCTCAGCCACAGATTGTGAGCGCTTGATGCGATCTTACGATAATTGTATCTGACCCGCGTTTATTGTGCAGGCAATCCACGAGCGGGTAATGAAAACTCTTCGGGAGGGGCCGATGGGAATGAGCTCGGGTTTTCGCATTGCAGGTCACATCAATACAAAGCTGACGAAGAGCAGAATATTGGGGGGGTCAGCAGGGGATTCAAGGTATGGATTACCTCCGTAAACCAGGGATTGTGCGAGACAGCGGCACTAACTTTTACTCGCCGCAGCCTGGAGTTCAACCCGATCATGGAGACACGATACCATGTTCATATTCCTCGCCCCCGCCTCTTCCTAGTCGTTCCTCGCATTTGAACACTAGACCAAGGGAAGCAGAGCCTACAATCAAACCCGAACGCAAGCCGTTATGCGGTGCGCCTTTACTCACACGTCTCTCTCTGCGATGATCTGATTGGCTCTCTCGGCCAGTAGACACTCGTGCGAAAACAATGCATCCGACGCTGTCATCCTGGCTCAAGAACATGGTCAAAATCTCCCATCTCATTGACCGCCTACAGAAAGTTGCCTCTACCGCCCCGTTGGATCTCAGGTGCAAACTCTACGGTCAGGTAGATTCGTTGCGCACGGCTTTCAAGAAGCAACAAATTCAGTACTTCGAGTTTCTGCGTCTCACCGAGGAGTACGCCGATCGGTATTTGCTCGACATCTCTACCGAGATTGAACTACAGAGCGCCTTCCTCGACAAGCTAGAGAAGCGATTGGACATGGCAAAGGCGTTGTATTATCAGGCAGACGGTCTACGAAAGTCTTACGAATCAGGAACGATGAATGTTATGAAGAGTATTCGCGAGACAGGTGAAACAACCCCTTTCGTTACTATCCAGATGTGGGATGCTGACACGATGAATATCAGCACTTAAGCAGCTACTTCCAACAGAATCTGATTTGTTTATTGAGGTAGACTTTGTTCTCGGCGAGATTAATCGATGTTACAAGGAACTGGACAAATTCTGGAAGGATGAGATATGCCGTGCGGACACGGCATTTAGGACCCGTCGTGTTGATCCTGGTGATGCAGAGCGGTGGCGGAACTTCAAGGCAAGCCTCGAGCAAACAATTGAGTCCTGGAAGGTATGTTTTCGTTATCTCTCTTGACGGAGAACAGACCAGCTCTTTCAGACTAATAAACAAGGTGACAGTATCTGGAATATACTCCATGATGACCATTTGGGTACCTCGGTTCGTCGATTTGCCCTTTCACATTGCCGATGTTATTTACCTCACACAGGGAGCTGACCTCGGGGCGATAGCTTTCTCGATATTCCCCGCTTTGAACACGCTCAAGGGGCGGCTGCAGAGAATCCGCGAAAGCGCCTCCGTGGAATGCCCAAACATGAACCTAGTTCCTATTTTTCGAGCCGAGTTGGGACTAGCGCAGAACAACGACCTGTGTTTTACCTTCTTCCGTCGTTGTGTGGAATTCGGGGAGTTGGTCGCCGGATCGTCTGCCGCTCTCATAGATCATCTTGCGTTCTCTCACGTAAAGGCTTCAAACGGCCTTCTGGAGGGTGCTATGGCCCTTGGGACAGAGGCTTCGGACATTTCGGTTGAGAATGAGGCCCGATCCCACGGTCCGTGCCCTCTTCGAGTCAATGTCTGACTCGTAGTATTGACACAACTACTCATAAGGCTCACGGAAGTTTGACTCTATATATAAGCAAGCCCTTTCTATGCAACAGAAGACGGCCATAGGGCTGAATGCTCTGGTCAAGATCGTCTCAGCCTGGATGGTAGTCGCGGATAGTCTCCCCGACTCACTTCCAGGTGGGTTCAGCCTGAGACGGCTTCGTACTTTGGCAGACACGTGGAAGAGAGAAAGGGCTTCGATGCGGATGGTTTTGGCGACTTTGACGGACGATCCAGCTGAACGGTTGCGTTATCGCTGTCTATCATCGACTCGGTCGCGTTCATGCATAGTGCGATTGATGAATTTGGTTGGCTTTGTGTGATCTTTTGTGACACCTGTATTAATGCTGCTGCTGTTTGTTGCATATTTGTCTAATAGTTGTGTTCAATTTGGAGCATGCCTCGAGAGATCCAGATACTCTTGTTCAAACATCATTTTTACCGAAGGTTCTGTCCCTGCCCGTTATACCGTATGATGCTACTGGAGAATTGCACATAAATCGTTTCCTGTGTTTCACCCCCAATATGGTGCGCTAGGACTATTGACAGACATGTGTTCACGTATACCCTTCAAGCACCAAACTGAGCCAGAGTCCGTCCCACGCACCAAACCTGGTGCCGTCAGTCCTGCTGTTCTTCCGGACCTGACCTAACACTCAACTGACCCGCGCACCTCAGCAGCAGCGAAAGCAGCAACTTCATCAGGAGGAGCAAACGGACGCTGCGTGTGTGACTGCGACTCCGAGTTAGACCAGTGCGACGCAATGAGACGAATCGACGACATACAGGACAGCGGCGTCCGCCGTGACATATGATGGTAAACGTCGCCGTGAGGAGTCTCATGGCGACGATGCCCCGGTGGAACTCAACGGGTATGAGATGCCGCCCCCAAAACGAGCAGGGAGCAGCAAGGCAACTGGGATTCTGGTAGCACGGTCTGCCACAAGGACTCGGCGCAAGCCAGCGGCCAGGATCCCTGGCACAGAAAGACACGGAAAGCCCAAGGAAGTGGGAAGCGGAGCGAGGAAGCTCGCGGCCCCAGATTCACAGGGAAATCACCGTCTACCGTCGCAGGGACCATGATTCCCGCAGGGGTGGGCGGAAGAAGTTGTACATGGACGGCTGATTTGGGTGGTCGAGGGAAGTGTGGAGGAGTGAGTGTGGAGCAGAAGCAAGAACAAGCACAAGACGACAAGCTCATCGTGATACCACAGGACTTGAAGACAGGCAACCGAGCATTTCTCACAGCCACGCAAGCCGACTGGGACCGTGGCGCGGTGCTGTACGCCCGACTGAACACACGGTACAGGTTCAAGCGCCAAACTGAAAACTGAGAACGTTAAGGCGCACCCATTCAAGATTGTTTTCTGTGACGACTGTGGAAGTTTCTTCACGAGAGGTGACTCGCTCGAGAGGCATCGCGAGCATGCTGGGTGCGTCAGCATCCCGCCAGAGAAAGCCAGCGAGAAGAGCAGGATTGCGCAGGACACCCACGACGCATTCATAGCGAGGTTGGAGGGATGCTTGGGAACAGGCGGGGACATCGGGATGCCATTCTCACAGATCATCAAGAATGTGTACCCAATTTTTTCAAAGTACTTCTGCTCTGTTATTTACTCGTCCTATCGCGACGCGACAACATCAGGGTGGCGGCAGACTTGCTTGTTTGATTGTTCTTGGCTTGTTGTAGTATCTTCGCTTGCTGGATGTTGTACTCGCTTGCACTAGGATGATTATATATACTGTATCCTGAAAATTTCCTGATTCCGCTCTAAATAGCGTCTCTATATACGCACCACTTTTACCCCTCCCTTTCCCAGCCTTCTATAATGGACAATTAATCGAGCGATTGACGCCACCGGATGTGTTACCTTGCTGATATAAACTTGAACACCTTTGGTGCTACGCTGGAACAAGTGTAGCACCTGCCAGTGTCCGAGCATATACACACCATGCAGATGTAGACCTTTGTTGCCTTGCTGCTACTCTTGCCAGCGCCCAAATCATACGCTGGTCGTCCTACTTCTTTCGTCTGAGACCTCTTGACACGGCCTTTACACAGGAAGCTTTCAATTAATTTAGTGAAGGAAAAGCGGGGTAGGAGATTGAGGCAAAATTGAGTATGACAACAAAACGGGCACTTTTTTACAGTAAAAATTTTTCCACACTGGATTTGAAATCGGAGCAACCCGAACAAGGAACGGCACATGATGCACATCTTGATAAACTCGTCCTCCGTTCTCAACTTGTAAAACACAGGTTCTAGTACTGTATGGCCAATAACCCGCCCACGGCCGCTGGCGACCGTGCCGCCGAGCGCAGTCGTAATGCAAAGGCCCAAGCAAGGCATCGCGCAAAGCGAAAGGCCTACATTGAGCAGGTGACCGGTGACCCCCCCATACATGACACGCATCCGTTCGTTAATTTGCTGTCCCATGGAATTGTATAGCTTGAGCAGACCGTGACGAAGCTCCAGGCGGTGCTTTTCGAACAAGTCGCGGTACCAACTCCGAGTCCGCTTCTCCGCCAGCTTGTCGAGCTCGAACAGGAAAAAACCACAGTAACGCGCTCAAATACACGGCTAAATGCTACTTCGATATCACCAGGTAAAAACTTCCTATCCCATCTTCGCTGCAGTGGACCATGGCTCATCCCACTGTCCGTATCAGCTAGGTATTCTGACAATAACCTCGAAGGACACGATGGGTCATCCTCATCGTATCTCACCCCACCCCTTCATAGTCATCGACGAAAGGGAAGGGTATGTAATGTGTCGAGTATTGGCAGAAAATCAACTACCGAACAAGATGCCGACGATAATTCGAGTTTTAGGTCCAGTCCTCTGTGCTCCACTCACTCCGACGTGACGAGTACACCACCTATCCCCACCTATACTCACGTGGATCCTACGTCACTGGTAGAAGTCTGCCCGAGACCTTCCATTACGGGCTCCTTCGAAGGGACAATGTATCACTCCAGGTGGCCATCGCCATCTCCCAGTCGTGAAACAGATACATGCCCGGATACAACGCATGATGACGGACAAAACTCACAGAAGGGAGATATCGCAGACGCCAAGCGCCAGGCAACTGAACTCGTAAGTATTTGGGATGATTTGGATCGTTGGAACGAATGTCTGCGCTCGCACGGCCACTCCCCAGGCACTGGATCTTCTGATATTCAGCAGTTGGATCAGGCGGGGAGCAACTTTTACTCGCCTAAGCCTGAAGTTCAATACCATCACGGAGACACAATACCATCTTCATATTCTTCGCCCCCGCCCCTTCTTGACAGCCCAAAGGAAACAGAGCCTACAGCAATCAAACCCAAGCACAAACGGTTATGTGGTGCGCCATTACTCACACGTGTCTCTCTGCGATAATCTGATTAGTTCTCTTGGCCAGTAGACCCTCGTAAGACGGCAATCCATCCGACGCTATCATCCTGGCTCAAGAACATGGATAAACTCTCCCGTCTCATTGACCGCTTACAGGAACTTGCCTCTGCAACCCCCTTGGACCTAAGGCGCGAGCTCTACAAGCAGGTAGCCTCATTGCGCACAACCTTCAAGAGGCAACAAAAGCGGTACTTTGACTTTCTGCGGCTCACCGAGGAGTACGCCAATCGATATTTGCTCGACATCTCTACCGAGATTGAACTTCAGAGCTCCTTCCTTGACAAGCTAGAAAAGCGACTGGACATGGCGAAGTCGTTATATTATCAGGCCGACGATCTACGAAAGTCTTACGAATCAGGAACAATGAATATTATGAAGAGTGTTCGCGAGACAGGTGACGCAACTCTCATTATTTCTAGATGTGGGATGCTGACACGATGGATATTAGCACTTAAGCATCTACTTCCAGCAGAATCTGATCTGTTTAGGGAGGTACACTTTGTCCTTGGCGAGATTCGTCGATGTTACAAGGAATTGGACAAATTCTGGAAGGATGAGATATGCCGTGCGGACACGGCATTCCGGACCCGTCGTGTTGATCCTGGTGATGTAGAGCGGTGGCGGAACTTCAAGGCAGGTATCGAACAAACACTCGGGTCCCGGAAGGTATGGTACCGCTCCATCCCTCGTGACGGAGAACAAACCAACTCTTTCAGACTAGTAAACAAAGTGACAGCATCTGGGATACGCTTCATGATAACCCTCCGGGCTCTTCTGTTCGTCCATTCGCCCTTCCACATTGCCGTTGTTATTCACATCATACAGGGAATTGACCTCGGGGCGATAGCTTCCTCGTTATTCCCTGCTCTGAACACGCTCAAGGGATGGCTGCAGAGAATACACGAAAGTGCTTCCATAGAATGCTCGAAAATGAGTCTAGTTCCTATCCTTCGAGCCGAGTTAGGACTAGCCCAGAACAACGACCTATGTTTTACGTTCTTCCGTCGTTGTGTGGAATTCGGGGAGATGGTCGCAGGATCCACTGCCGCTCTCATAAACCATCTTGCGTTCTCTCGTGTAAAGGCTTCGAACGGCCTTCTGGAGGGTGCTATGGCCCTTGGTACAGAGGCTCCGGACGTCTTGGTTGAGAATGATGCCCTATCCCATGGTTCGTCCTCCGTTCAAGTCGATGTCTGACTCGTGGTATTGACACAAAAACCACGTTCATACTTTCTCTACTCACCACTCATCAGGCTCGCGGGAGTTCAACTCTAGATATAAGCAAGCCCTTTCTCTGCAACAGAAGACGACTGTAGGGCTGAACGCAATGGCCGAGATCGTCTCAAACTGGGTGGCAGTCGCGGATAGTCTCCCCGACTCGCTTCCAGATGGGTCCAGTCTGAGACGGCTTCGTAATTTGGCAGACGCATGGGAGAGAGGAAGGGCTTCGATGCGGATGGTTTTGGCGGGTTTGACGGACGATCCGGCTGAACGGTTGCGTTATCGCTGTCTATCGTCGACTCCGACACGTTCACGCATGGGGCGATTGACGAGTCTGGTCGGCTTTGTGTGATCTTGTGTGACAGTTGTTTGGTTTGAATGTACGCTGTTTGTTGTATATTTGTTTGATAATCGTTGTAGTAGGCGCGGGCGGGCTAGGATGGAGGGTTTGGAAGCTGCTTCGAATTAATTCACCTCTGCTGTGCCAGTAGATTTTCAGATTCAGTACAATTTTGAGTCTGTCAACGTATAGGTGGCGGGCGGTCCCAGGTGTTTCCGTTTCTTGCTTCAGACAAAGATAATGATAATAATTGAATGATAACGTGGCTTCAGCCTCATGAAAGATGAAAGAAAGTGTGGTTGGTGATTGAAAGATTGTGTTGGAATTGTCCACACCTCCCAAACGATGCCATTGTTATGCCACCGCCATTATAATCTTGCAGGCCCGGACCCTAATAAAGACGCACGTACTGGCACTTGCCCCTCCACATCCAGTCGACAAACTTTCAGCTACCACTTACCACTTCTCTCTAGAGAGACTCGTCTTATTCCACCCACATCGCACCATGAACAACTTTGACTGTGCCGATGCTGATTTTGACGCCGCACTCTCAACCTGGACCGAACTTCTCTCACAGGATTGCGCGCCCCCGAGCATCCATACTCCCAACAATGACTTTCAAGATTTCAACGCACCTCATAACACGGCTTCTGTCCCATTAATGGGGAAGTTTACACAGAGTGTCCCGGAGTCTTGGCCTATGCTGGGCCCATGTAAGTCCCATCCTTACTTCTGCCACGATACCTCCTGTTCACCAGACGCAAAGCCTTCTTAGATTCAAGATCCGTCGCCTCCAAGCTGGTAGACGACACCTATTGGTCGGAAGTCTTCCCCCTTGCCGTCAATTCGGCGGCTGCAATAACCAATGTCAGTGAAGATGCCACCGAGGAGCGTTCTACCGACTTACATCCATCAGCAGGTTGTGAATCTAAATGACTCTATAATCCCGCCTGTGCTTCACTATGAATGGGCCAGGCTTCTCCGAACCGAGCCGGGACTATCCACTGGCATATACACCATGTCGTCTTCATCGTCCGGCAACGGCAACGGAAGTCGACTGCTAGTATTTACGCCAGAGTACAGTGCGAATTCTTCTGGGATTATGACGTGAGTATCCGTTCTGTCCCGCCTCCGAGTCGCGATCTAACGGAACAATTGCAGGTACCCTGTCGAGTGGGCTGTCAATCGGCCGACTTCGTCAATTCCCATGTCACTAGGTGTTGTCGCCGCATCTGCGTCGACAGCGGCGCCCACTGTGACACTTGGTAAACGTCGCCGTGATGAGTCTCGTTGTGACGCCCCAGTGGAACTCTACGAATATGAGATGCCGCCCCCAAAACGAGCAGGGAGCAGCAAGGCAATTGGGATTCTGGCGGCACGGTCCGTAGCAAGGATTCGCCGCAAGTTAACAGCCAAGATCCCAAAACAAACAATAAACCGAGAGCCCAAGGAAGTGGGGAGCGGAGCGAGGAAGCTCGCGGCCCCAATTTGACAGGGAGATCACCGTCTACCGTCGCAGGGATCAAGATTTCCGCAGAGATGGGCGGAAGAAGATGCGGACGGGCGACTAATTTGGGTCGAGGGGAGTGTGGACTGCGGAGGAGGGAGTTGTGGAGCAGGAGCAAGCACAAGCACAACAAACACAAGAGGACAAGCTCTTCGTGATCCCACATAACTTGGAGATAGGCCACCGAGTATTGCTTGCAGCCACCCAAGCCGACTGGGACCGTGGCACGGTGAAAAAGATCAAGTGTCGAGTCTGCCCCAAAACTCGACTGAACAGTTGGCACACATTTAAACAATACTGTGAAACTGTGGAGGCGCACCCGTTCAGGATTGTTTTCTGTGACGACTGTGGAAGTTTCTTCGCGCGAGGTGACTCGCTCCAGAGGCACCAAAAGCTTCCTGGGGGGTGCCTCAGAATTCAACAGGAGAAAGCCGACGAGAAGCGCAGAATAACGCAGGACACCCATGACGCGTTCAAGGCGAGGTTGGAGGGATGCTTGGGAACAGGTGAGGACATCAGGATGCCGTTCTCACAAATCATCAAGAACATGTATCCAATTTCTTCAAAGAAGTGGAAGAGGGGAGACGGGAGTAGAGTTAGGTTAAAAGGACGCTGATCCATGATGCCAGATGCTGTTATACGTACTTCAGTGCTCTGTTATTTGCTTGTCCTATCACGACACGACGCCCATTGTAGTATCTTCGTTTGTGTACTTGCTTGCATTAGAATGACTTTATATATCTTGAGAATTCCTGGTTCCGCTCTAATAGTGTCTCAATTACGCACCACTTTTTCCCCCTCGCCTTAATAGACAATCGGACTTTGTTGCTTTCAGTTCCTGCCAAGTTTCCGGGCGCCTAGATTACACACAGGTCGTCCTATTTCCTTTTTCTGAGACATTTCGACACGGCCTTACACCGGAAGCTGTTCGATTGGTTCATGAAAGAAGTAACAGGGAAAGTGGGTGAAGGAAAATGAGGAGATTGAGGACGACGACAAATCAATGGTGGCCCGGAAAAAACCGAGACGACACGTGCCGCTTCCAAATCAACATCCTTTCAACAGCGTGTCGGAGCGCCCGAGCCCTCACTTGGCCTCACTGGGCGTTGCTTGCATGCGATGAACGGCAAGCGCTTGTGTTGGAGATTGACCTCCGTCCCCTCATCACGGACCCCTGTTGGACCACTGCCTCCGACGCCTCCTCCTCTCCGCTGCCTCCGGCCCTGTGGCCCATGTAGTAGTCAGCATTCCTGTCATACAGAGCCCCTGTCCCATAGACTAGATATATATATAGCTATGGCGAGGGAGGACTCCGATTAGTCCTTTCTCTGGTCCCTCATCTCCGGGGATCTCCCTCCATTTCTGACAGCTTGACACCCGGAGTCGGTGGAGGCGCAAAGATCAAAACGAGCACCACTTATCTACTGTCACTGGAATTTCATTAGTCTAGCCTCGGCCAACTAATCTTTGGGAAGTTTTAGCTTGGGGATGGCCTAGCTTGGGGAATTCCTTTTACGATTACGACGACACATCCCTTAAATGGCATCCACTGACATAGCACCGGTTAGCAGTCGTCACGTGTACATTCTATGGATGTCCTCGTGGTTTCCTTGCGGCTACTCTACCTCTACCCCCATCACCCAATATCGTATAACCTCCTGCGAGCTCAAGTTGAATGCCTGGAACAGGAGTAACTGGGATCCATGGAACAAGAGAAATTGGCACACTCTTCGACAGCGAGCTGTGGTGGAGGGACCAGTATCGAGCGATCGAGGGCCAAGGTTACATACTTCGTCCCAGGTATCATCCTAATTGGCGTCCTTCTTGGAAAAGGTCTGGCAAAGACTTTTTTAGTGCGGAGGATGGTCAACCTACACTGGTGAGTGCCAGTGTCGTTTTTGGTTGTTCACCATGTTTACACCTCTTCAGTTACCGACAGCGATGGACGCAACGCGCGCATGGGACGGCAGACAAGTCATGTTCAAGAAGGTTCCTGCAATGCATCCGACGTTGTCATCCTGGCTCAAGAATATGGACAAAATCTCCCATCTCATTGACCGCCTACAGGAACTTGCCTCTACTACCTCCTTGGACCTCAGGCACCAGCTCTACAGGCAGGTAGACTCATTGCGCACGACTTTCAAGAGGCAACAAAAGCGGTACTTTGACTTTCTGCGGCTCACCGAGGAGTACGCCAATCAATATTTGCTTGACATCTCTACCGAGATTGAGTTGCAGAGCTCCTTCCTCGACAAGCTAGAGAAGCGATTGGACATGGCAAAGGCGTTGTATCATCAGGCTGTCGATCTACGAAAGTCTTACGAATCAGGAACAATGAACGTTATGAAGAATGTTCGCGAGACAGGTGACGCAACCCTCTCGTTATTTCCAGAGGTGGGATGTTGACACGATAAATATCAGCACTTAAGCAGCTTCTTCCAGCAGAATCTGATCTGTTTAGGGAGGTGGACTTTGTTCTCGGTGAGATTCGTCGATGTTACAAGGATTTGGACAAATTCTGGAAGGATGAGATATGCCGTGCGGACACGGCATTCCGGACCCGTCGTGTTGATCCTGATGATGTAGAGCGGTGGCGGGACTTCAAGGCAAGCTACGAGCAAACAATTGATTCCTGGAAGGTATGATTTCGCTCCATCCCTCTTGACGGAGAGCCGAGAACAGACCAACTGTTTCAGACCAATAAACAAGGTGGCAGAATCTGGAATATACTCCATGATAACCGCCCAGGTTCCTCTGTTCGTCCGTTTTCCCTTTCACATTGTTGTTGTTATTTACCCCACATAGGGAGCTGTCCTCGGGGCGATAGCTTCCTCGTTATTCCCTGCTTTGAACACACTCAAGGGGCGGCTGCAGAGAATTCACGAAAGTGCTTCCGTAGAGTGCTCGAAAATGAGTCTAGTTCCTATCCTTCGAGCCGAGTTAGGACTAGCACAGAACAAAGACCTGTGTTTTACCTTCTTCCGTCGCTGTGTGGAATTCGGGGAGATGGTCGCAGGATCCACTGCCGCTCTCATAAACCATCTTGCGTTCTCGCGCGTAAAGGCTTCGAAGGGCCTTCTGGAGGGTGCTATGGCCCTTGGGACAGAGGCTTCGGACGTTTCGGTTGAGAATGACGCCCCATCCCAAGGTCCGTTCTCCGTTCAAGTCTGATTTGTTGTACTGACACAACCACTTATAAGGCTCGCGGAAGTTCGACTCCATATATAAGCAAGCCCTTTCTCTGCAACAGAAGACGGCTGTAGGGCTGAACGCTCTGGTTAAGGTCGTCTCAAACTGGGTGGCAGTCGCGGATAGTCTCCCCGACTCGCTTCCAGATGGGTTTAGTCTGAGACGTCTTCGTAATTTGGCAGACGCATGGGAGAGAGGAAGGGCTTCCATGCGGATGGTTTTGGCGGGTTTGACGGATGATCCGGCTGAACGGTTGCGTTATCGCTGCCTATCGTCGACTCCATCACGTTCACGCTTGGCGCGATTGATGAGTCTGGTCGGCTTTGTGTGATCTTGTGTGACAGTTGTTTGGTTTGCATGTACGCTGTTTGTTGTATGTTTGTTTGATAATCGTTGTAGTAGGCGCGGGCGGGCTAGGATGGAGGGTTGGGAAGCTGCTTCGAATTAATTCACCTCTGCTGTGCCAGTAGATTTAAAATACTTTTCTTTAGTCGTCAACATAAAGGTGGCACGGGTGTTTCCGGTTTCTGGCCTCAGACAAAGATAATGATAATGTGGCTCCAACCTCATGAAAGAAAGTGTGGTTTGGTGATTGATTGATTGTGTTAGGATTGTCCACACCTCCCAAACGATGCCATTGTTATGCCACCATTATAATCTTGCAGGCCCGGACCCTACATAAAGACGCACGTACTGGCACTTGCCCCTCCACATTCCAGTCGACAAACTCACAGCTACCACTTCCCACTTCTCTCTCTAGCCTCCTCTTATTTCCTACGAGTCGTGGTCGCCCTCCCACATCACACCATGAACAACTTTGACTATGCTACTCATGCCGACTTTGACGCCGCGCTCTCGAAACGTCACAATTGCGCGCCCCCGAGCATCCATACTGCCAACGATGACTTTCAAGATCTCAACGCACCTCATAATACGGCTTCTGTCCCTGTCCCCACCACATTAATGGGGAAGTTTACACAGACAGACTATACGTACCCAGTGAGTAACCAACCACTTGATCGTCGACATTCACTTACCTTTACCTTGACGCACCACAGAGAGTCCCGGAGACTTGGCCTTTGCTGGACCCATGTAGGTCCCCATCCTTACTTCTGCCACGATACTTCCTGTTCACCAGACGCAAAGCCTTCATGGATTCAAGATCCGTCGCCTCCAAGCTGATAGACGACACTTATTGGTCGGAAGTCTTCCCCCTTGTCGCCAATTCGGCGGCTGCAACAACTAATGTCAGTGTAGATGCCACCGAGGAGCATTCTACTGACTTACATTCATCGGCAGGTTGTGAAACTAAATGGCTCTATAACTCCGCCCGCGCTTCATGATGAATGGGCCTGGTTTCTACAAGCCGAGCCGGGACCATCCACTGGCATATACGCCACAGCGTCTTCATCGTCCGGCAACGGTGGACTGCCAGTAGTGGCATCAGAGTACGGTGCGAATTCGTCTGGGAATACAACGTGAGTATCGTATCCTTTCTGTCCCGCCTCCGATCTAACGAAACATCTGCAGGTACCCCTTCGAGTGCGCTGTCAATGGGCCAAACTGGTCTATTCCCACGGCACTAGGTGTCACCACCGCATCTGTGTCAACAGCCGTGTCCGCCGTCACATATGGTAAACGACGCCGTGACGAGTCTCATGGTGACGACGCCCCAGCGGAACTCCATGGCTATGATATGCCGCCCCCAAAACGAGCAGGGAGCAGCAAGGCAACTGGGATTCTGGCAGCGCGGCCCGCCGCAAGGACTCGCCGCAAGCCAACGGCCAAGATCCCAAAACCAACAAAAAACACTGAGCCCAAGGAAATGGGAAGCGGAGGGAGGAAGCTCGCAGCCCCAGATTCACAGGGAAATCAATGTCTACCGTTGTCGGGACCGATATTCCCGCAGGGGTGGGCAGAAGAAGATGCGGACGGGCGACTAATTTGGGTCGAGGGGAGTGTGGAGGAGGGAGTTGTGGAGCAGAAGCAAGCACAAACAGAACAAGCACAAGCGGAGAAACTCTTCAGGATCCCGCATGACTTGGAGACAGGCCACCGAGCATTGCTCGCAGCCACCCAAGCCGACTGGGACCATGGCGCGGTGAAAAAGATCAAGTGTCGAGTCTGCCCCAATACTCGACCGAACAGTTGGCACACGTTCAAGAACCACTGTGAAAACGTTGAGGCGCACCCGTTCGAGATTGATTTCTGTGATGGCTGTGGAAATTTCTTCGGACGAGGTGACTCGCTCAAGAGGCACCACAGGCTTACTGGGTGCGTCAGGATTCCGCCCGAGAAAGCCAGAGAGAAGAGTAGAACAACGCAGGACACCCATGATGCATTCATAGTGAGGTTGGAGAGATGCTTGGGAACAGGTGAGGACATCGGGATGCCGTTCTCACAAATCATCAAAAACATGTATCCAATTTCTTCACAAAAGCGGAAGAGGGGCGACGGGAATAAAGTTAGGTTAAAAGGACGCTGATCCAGTCAACACATACACACCAATTCGGACCTTTGTTGCTTTCCTGCCAAGTTTTCGGGCGCCTAGATTACACGCAGGTCGTCCTATTTCCTTCTTCTGAGACATTTCGACACGGACCTTACACCGGAAGCTGTTCGATTGGTTCATGAAAGAAGTAACAGGGAAAGCGGGAAGGAAAATGAGGAGATTGAGGACGACGACAAATCAATGGTGGCCCGGAAAAAACCGAGGCGACACGTGCCGCTTCCAAATCAAACAATATCAAACAATCCTTTCAACAGCGTGTAGCTGAGCCCTCACTTGGCCTCGCTGGGCGTTGCTTGCATGCGATGGACACCCGGAGTTGGTGGAGGTGCAAAGATCAAAACGAGCACCACTTATCTACTGTCACTGGAATTTCATTAGTCTAGCCTCGGCCAACTAATCTTGGGGAAGTTTTAGCTTGGGAGAATTCCTTTTACGATTACGACGACACATCCCTTAAACGGCACCCACTTACAGGTTAGCGCCGGTTAGCAGTCGTCACGCGTACATACTACGGATGTCGTCCTCGTGGTTTCCTTGCGGCTACTCTACTACCTCTACCTCGCATCACCCATATCGTATAACCTCCGGCGAGCTCAAGTTGAATGCCTGGAACAGGAGTAACTGGGATCCATGAAACAAGAGAAATTGGCACACTCTTCCACAGCGAGCTGTGGTGGAGGGACCAGTACCGAGCGAGCGAGGGCCAAGGTTACACACTTCGTCCCAGGTATCATCCTAATTGCTGGCAAAGACTTTTTTAGTGCGGAGGATGGTCAACCTACACTGGTGAGTGCCAGTGTCGTTTTTGGTTGTTCACCATGTTTACACCTCTTCAGTTACCGACAGCGATGGACGCAACGCGCGCATGGGACGGCAGACAAGTCGTGTTCAAGAGGGTTCAAGAGGGTAGTGAACTAGAAATCAGCCAGTTTCCCCTCTTCTCCAGGGCCCATTCCTGAACCCAGATCATCAATCAGCGGTTGTATCCGGCGGACGCCAGTTCGGATACTGGTCACTCACCGCATTCTCTCATCCTGGTGCCTCCCTCATAGATATACGCCCATCGTCCTCAACTGTCATCATCGGTGAGAGGGCGCCCGCCAAGGTACCTCAATACTGAATTGGTAACCATAAGTCGTTTTGTTCATTACAGTTACTCATGTACAGGATTAAGGGTCCTAGGCCCGCAATAAGTTATCGTAGCAGAGTGAAGGGCGCTCAATGGCAAAACGGTCCCACTTTTTACACTGCATTTCCCTCTTCTATCTACACCATTCCCATCCCCTTTGGTTTCTTCGATAGATAGATACGAGTGGGAATATCTATCGGTGTCGTTGTGTCTCCAAGTCAAAGGGAAGTCACTTTTCACTTGAAAGCGATGCGCCGTATCCGGCGCTTGGACACGTGTCACATGCGGCTGAATACGGAACAATTAGGAAAATTAACTGGGAGCTAGTATCATTGGCACCTTGCGGCAGCCAGGGTCGGGCGCAGATAGAGCCCGAACGGGCTGAGATGAGAGAGAATGGGTGGATGGATGGATGGATAGGGATAGGATAACAGAAAGAACGGTCTCGGAACCATTGACGGAAATGCAAGACCGTGGGCAATATCTCTCCTGACCCCTGTTGTCGTTTCTGGTCGTTCTGGAGATAGGAGATAGATAACGGCCACAAACAGTAGAAGGTGGGGCTCTGAGGATCGTTGATAAAATGTACACTACTCCTATGTGACATGGGTCGTGACAGGGTGACCGTGACCGGATCCGTAACAACGTAACAATGGGACACCTTCCCTTCATTCACTCCTCGAGGAAGATACCAACCGCAGTATATTGCTCAGTCCGTAAAGAGAAGAGACGTACAAGCTGACCCTCAACCTCGACTTCACGGCAATGTTCCCCAGGATCCTTGAATTACCATCAGGACTTAAACTTGAGGTACAGGATCCAGTGACTCCAGTCACAAAATTGGACGAGGAACGTGGTGCGGCGGCATTGCCTGGCAAGCGACTCGATGTCTGTCTTCACCCTTGGGCCCGACTCGGCGGTGGCACAAACTTTTACTTGCCGCAGCCTGGAGTTCAAGCCCATCATGGAGACACAACACCATGCTCACCTTCATCGTCCCTACTCCGTCTTCGTGCCCCGAGTTTGCACGTTAGACCAAATGGAACAAACTCTATAAACAAATCCAAGCGCAAGTGGTGGTTGTACGGTGCGCGATTGCTCACACGTCTGCCCCTTTGCGGTGACCTGATTGGCTCTCTTGGCCAGTAGATGCTCGTACAACAGCAACGCATCCGACAGCGATGCATCCGACCTTGTCATCCTGGCTCAAGAACATGGACAAAATCTCCCATCTCATTGACCGCCTACAGGAACTTGCCTCTACTACCTCCTTGGACCTCAGGCACCAGCTCTACGGGCAGGTAGATTCATTGCGTACGGCTTTCAAGAGGCAACAAAAGCGGTACTTTGACTTTCTGCGGCTCACAGAGGAGTACGCCAATCGATATTTGCTCGACATCTCTACCGAGATTGAGCTGCAGAGCTCCTTCCTCGACAAGCTAGAGAAGCGATTGGACATGGCAAAGACGTTGTATCATCAGGCTGTCGATCTACGAAAGTCTTACGAATCAGGAACGATGAACGTTATGAAGAATGTTCGCGAGACAGGTAACGCAACCCTCTCGTTATTTCCAGAGGTGGGATGTTGACACGATGAATATCAGCACTTAAGCAGCTACTTCCAGCAGAATCTGATCTGTTTAGGGAGGTAGACTTTGTCCTCGGAGAGATTCGTCGATGTTACAAGGAATTGGACAAATTCTGGAAGGATGAGATATGCCGTGCGGACACGGCATTCCGTACCCGTCGTGTTGATCCTGATGATGTAGAGCGGTGGCGGGACTTCAAGGCAAGCTACGAGCAAACAATTGATTCCTGGAAGGTATGATGTCGCTCCATCCCTCTTGACGGAGAGCCGAGAACAGACCAACTCTTTCAGACTAATAAACAAGGTGGCAGAATCTGGAATATACTCCATGATAACCGCCCAGGTTCCTCTGTTCGTCCGTTTTCCCTTTCACATTGTTGTCGTTATTTACCCCACATAGGGAGCTGTCCTCGGGGCGATAGCTTCCTCGTTATTCCCTGCTTTGAACACACTCAAGGGGCGGCTGCAGAAAATCCACGAAAGTGCTTCCGTAGAATGCTCGAAAATGAGTCTAGTTCCTATCCTTCGAGCCGAGTTAGGACTAGCACAGAACAAAGACCTGTGTTTTACCTTCTTCCGTCGCTGTGTGGAATTCGGGGAGATGGTCGCAGGATCCACTGCCGCTCTCATAGATCATCTTGCGTTCTCTCGCGTAAAGGATTCGAAGGGCCTTCTGGAGGGTGCTATGGCCCTTGGGACAGAGGCTTCGGACGTTTCGGTTGAGAATGATGCCCCATCCCAAGGTCCGTTCTCCGTTTCAAGTCGACGTCTGATTTGTGGTACTGACACAACCACTCACAAGGCTCGCGGAAGTTCGACTCCATGTATAAGCAAGCTCTTTCTCTGCAACAGAAGACGGCTGTAGGACTGAACGCAATGGCCGAGATTGTCTCAAATTGGGTGGCAGTCGCGGATACTCTCCCCGACTCGCTTCCAGATGGGTTTAGTCTGAGACGGCTTCGTAATTTGGCAGACGCATGGGAGAGAGGAAGGGCTTCCATTCGGTTGGTTTTGGCGGGTTTGACGGACGATCCGGCTGAACGGTTGCGTTATCGCTGCCTATCGTCGACTCCGTCATGTTCACGCATAGGGGGATTGACGAGTCTGGTCGGCTTTGTGTGATCTTGTGTGACAGCTGTTTGGTCTGCATGCCAGTTGTTGTTGTTAGTTGTGTGTTTGTTTGATAATCGGGCTAGGATGGAGGTTTGGAAAGCTGCTTCGAATTAATTCACCTCTGCTGTACCAGTAGATTTTCAGTACTATTTTGAGTCGTCAACATAAAGGTGGCGGGCGGTTCCGGGTGTTTCCGGTTTCCGGCTTCAGACAAAGATAATGATAATGTGGCTCCAACCTCATGAAAGAAAGTGTGGTTTGGTGATTGATTGATTGTGTTGGGATTGTCCACACCTCCCAAGCGATGACATTGTTATGCCACCGCCATTATAATCTTGCAGGCCCGGACCCTACATAAAGGCGCACATACTGGCACTTGCCCCTCCACATTCCAGTCAACAAACCCACAGCTACCACTTCCCACTTCTCTCACTAGCCTCCAGATCGAACCATGAACAACTTTGACTATTCTGATGCTGTCTTTGGTGTCACGCTCTCAGCCTGGTCCGAACTTCTCTCACACGATTGCGTGCCCCCGAGCATCCATACTGCCAACAATGACCATCAAGATTTCAACGCACCTCATAATACGGCTTCTGTCCCTGTCCCCACCACATTAGTGGGCAATTTTACACAGAGTGTCCCGGAGTCTTGGCCTATGCTGGGCCCATGTAGGTCCCACCCTTACTTCTGCCACGATACTTCCTGTTCACCAGACGCAAAGCCTTCTTAGATTCAAGATCCGTCACCTCCAAGCTAGTAGGTGACACCTATTGGTCGGAAGTCTCCCCCCTTGCCGCCAATTCGGCGGTTGGAACAACTGGTGTCAGTGTAGATGCCACCGAGGAGCGTTCTACTGACTTACATTCATCGGTAGGTTGTGAACCTAAATGGCTCTACAACTCCGCCCGCGCTTCATGATGAATGGGCCTGGTTTCTCCGAGCTCAGTCGGGACCATCCACTGGCATATATGCCACAGCGTCTCCATCACCCAGAAACGGTGCACTGCCAGTAGTGGCATCAGAGTACGGTGCGAATTCGTCTGGGATTACAACGTGAGTATCGTATCCTTTCTGTCCCGCTTTCGATCTAACGAAACATCTGCAGGTACCCCTTCGAGTGCGCTGTCAATGGGCCGAACTGGTCTATTCCCACGGCACTAGGTGTCACCGCCACATCTTCGTCGACGGCCGTATCCACCGTAACATATGGTAAACGACGCCGTGATGAGTCTCATGGTGACGACGCCCCAGCGCAACACCATGGCTATGATATGCCGCACCCAGAACGAGCAGGGAGCAGCAAGGCAACTGGGATTCTGGCAGCGCGGTCCGCCGCAAGGACTCGCCGCAAGCCAACGGCCAAGATCCCAAAACAAACGAAAAACACTGAGCCCAAGGAAGTGGGAAGCGGAGCGAGAAGGCTCGCGGCCCCAAATTCACAGGGAGATCACTGTCTACCGTTGTCGGGACCGAGATTCCCGCAGGGGTGGGCAGAAGAAGATGCGGACGGGCGACTGATTTGGGTCGAGGGGAGTGTGGAGGAGAGAGTTGTGGAGCAGGAGCAAGAACAAGCACAAGACGGCAAGCTCTTTGTGATACCACAAAGCCTAGAGACAGGCCACCGAGCATTGCTCGCAGCCACCCAAGCCGACTGGGACCGTGGCGCGGTGAAAAAGATCAAGTGTCAACTCTGCCCCAATGTTCAACTGAGCAGTTGGCACACGTTCAAGAACCACTGTGAAAACGTTGAGGCGCACCCGTTCGAGATTGATTTCTGTGACGGCTGTGGAAGTTTCTTCGCACGAGGCGACTCGCTCAAGAGGCATCACAGGCTTACCGGGTGCGTCAGCATTCCGCCAGAGGAAGCCAGAGAGAAGAGCAGAATAACGCAGGACACCCACGACGCATTCATAGCGAGGTTGGAGAGATGCTTGGGAACAGGTGAGGACATCGGGATGCCGTTCTCACAAATCGTCAAGAACATGTATCCAATTTCCTCAAAGAAGAGGAAGAGGGGCGACCAGGGGTAAAGTCGGGTAAAAAGGACGCTGATCCATGTCAGACACTGTTATACGTACTTCTGCTCTGTTATTTACTCGTCCTATCGCGACATATCCTGGGGTGCAGCAGACTTGGTTGTTTGATGGTTTTTGGCTTGTTGTAGTATCTTCGCTTGTTGGCCTGTTGTACTTGTTTGCACTAGAATGAATTATATATATCGTGGAAATTCCTGGTTCCGCTCTAATAGTGTCTCGATTACGCACCACTTTTTCCCCCTCGCCTTAATGGACAATCGATCGATCAATTGATGGCCACCGAATGTCTTACTTTATATAAACGCCTTAAGTGGAACTCGAAACTTTGAAAAAAGTGGGGCAGCAATGGCCACCAGATCGGAATGTCGAGAATGAACGCTTTCCACAACGATGCAGACCTTTGTGCTTTGCTGCCAAGTTTTCCGGTGCCCAGATCACATGCAGGTCGTCCTACTTCCAGTTCGACACGGACCTTACACCGGAAGCTGTCAATTGATTCATGAAAGAAGTAACAGAAAGCGGGTGAAGGGAGATGAGGAGATTGAGACGACAAATAACTGAAATCGATGGGTGGCCGGGGAAAACCGAGCCGAGGGGGACACGTGTCGTGTCGCTTCCAAATGCGTATCCAACTGAAGCACGCTTTCCAACCGCGTCCCATCCATCGCCGAACCAATCAAAAGGATAATCTTTGTGCCTCTTATGCTAAAGGCCATTAATACTATCGATCTGATTCGGAAACTACCTACGACTTCTTCAATGCAATTTGCGCGGTGCTGGCTAACTGATCAAAATCAATACTATCTAGGAAACGAATCTCCATCAACCACGTAAATCGCGTGGTCACTTTGGTCTTTCTTAGTCACGACGCAACAAAAGGAGTCGATCATCCAGCGAGTCGTGCGCATTCACACATTCCATCTAACCCGAGACGGTCGGGCATAACATATTCAGAGTCATGGCATGAAGTTTGCAACGACAGACTTCCGAGTTCCCTCATTCATCGCGATATATTCTCCATTGGTGCGCGCGAGAGGACTTGAAGGAAGGGTAAAGTTGGGTGTTTCCGTGGCGAGTTGGTGGGACTCGGACACGAGCAAAACATGAGACAGAAACTGAGGTCCGTCATGTACGATGACGAGTACCATTCCGAGCGAGAGGTAGTGTGGCGATGATAAACCAAGGAAGAAGATACAAGTAGATCAGTCAAGTTAATGAACAGTTTACCATCACCATTTACTGTAACCTCATTAGCGCGCAGCGTAAAGCAAGGCGTAGGGCGGTCCGCGGTCCGGGATGGTTATTGTTTAATCAAGAGCGTGAGACAGTAATTGAAAGTCCGACATCGGGCCTAGTTTGAGGGAAACGACCACTACGCCGGGAAACATCGCCCGACGCCGTCCCGCCCAACGTGCTCGACATACGCGACTTCGGTCACAACATCCGCCACTCTTGTCTATGAACATTACTTCAACCATCACGACCAATTCCGATTATTCCATGATACCTTCCGAGGCCTCTGGCAAGCGCAAGGCCTCCGACGATAACCCACAGAATCCCAACAGCGCGCCGAAGGCTAAACGCACGCGAAAAGACGTGAGCAGTTCGTCTTTGTCTCTTTTGTCCTTATTATTAATGTGTCCCGGGGCAGAATGCCGCCTCCCACAAGCGGAAACGTACGCGATCACCTATCTTCTTCTGTGGTCCTATCATGCTAATACGCCCCCTCCCATCGTGACCAGTTCTCAACGGCGAAGAGCAGCGTGGCGGTCTTGTCATTATCCGCGGCTCTAAATCCCAACAGCCGTCCTCTCAGGCTTCCTCCGATAATACCAATGCGGTTGCAGGTCCATCCCATCCACCTAACAAGAAATTTCGTGCCGACCACGCCAAGGCATCTAGTAAGGGCAAGCACAAGTCGCCTGATGAAGATGGTGCGGTTGAAGAGGACGTCCGGCGTATGGAGATGGAGACCGATGCCCTTCGACGCGCCGCACACCGCTCACGCGACGCGATACCCGGCGACGACTCCCTACTTCCACTTGCACCACGCGAAACACCCAAAATTGAACAGAATCGTGCAATGCGCGGTGAAGGCTCGCGCACACCTCGCACACCGCGGAGGGCGTCGATGTCCTCCCGCGGCAAGCGTTTGAGCAATAGTTATGATAGGACAGGGATTATAAGTGCGTGGCAACTCCCTTTTGGTTGTCTCATCCTTGACTTTTTTTCTCCCTGTAGCACAACCGCACTCCTCAGTGGACGATGGGAGCCTTTACAAGCATATCGACTCCGAACTTCCCGATCCTGATCGCGCGCGACAACTGATTATATTGTGCGCGGCACGGGCTCCGCTACCTGCCCCTCGTGAAGGAAAGGATCCACCTAGTGAATCATCCGAGAAAGGAACAAAGTTATTGCAAGGCCTGAAAGACAATGTATTGCGCTTACTAGCAGAGCGAAAAATTGACCTCAACGCGACGAGCGCTGATCGACCGGGCTCACCTGCGAACGGGAGCCTGGATATACGACCAAACGAACAGAACGTCAACAACCGCGCACGGACAACCCGA
>QLOU01001143.1:0-20172 GCA_003313715.1 Russula abietina
TTCAACTCGTCAGCACACCTATACGGAGACAAGGTATTTAGATATGTACTTACTCCCTAGACAAGCTAATGATTGTCCATTGGCCCCAGGATCGAAATCATTCACTGGGTTGCAGAGAGCAAGCACCCCTTTTCTATCGTCAAGGATCGTGGCTTCAGGGGGTTGATGAAGACAGGCCGCCCCGAATATCGACTACCATCGCCTTCAACAGTTTCTCGAGATATGAAACATGTTTTTGTCAGTATGCGAAACCGATTGGCAGCAAGACTTAAAGTGACTTACTTTCTAATAATCCGATGACCGACCCGAAGCTGAGTGCGAAGCACAGGCACATGATGGGGCCCTGAACTTCACCACCGATGCGTGGACCTTGTCAGGAGCTGCTGCCCAGGCTGCGGATGCTCTCGCAGTGGGGATGAGCTGAGAGATAGGAAGCACCTCAGAGTGCCCTTCTCAGGGCACTCACAGTAAAAGATGGGAATATAAACCTGACTCTAACCACAAGTGAGGCCGGCTCGAAGGCACACGACACTCACACACTATCTTCAGAGCCCTGAGGCCTCTAGGACAACTCAGGTAACAAAATAGTGAGGGGAGGACAAAGAGGTCAAGTTATAGGAGCAGTAAACCTAACCTACACCTACTACACTACCCAGAATGGAAGTGGGAACTAACTACCATAATAAGAAGGAAGTAAGGCGCAATAGAAGTAAAATATAAATAAAATAGATAAAGGGCCATGCCTAGGTGCTGTCTCACCACAGACCTCCCCTAACGGTCGAGCATACATAGCTATGACCGTCCACTTTGAGATAAATGGTCTTCCTCAATCGCTGCTACTCGATATCGTAGAGTGTGCGCGCTCGCATACCGGGGCAAACCTTGCATCAACGTTTATAAAAGTCCTAAAAGACTTCAGTATTAGTGATAAGGTGCACTCCAAAAAAGATTAAATGGTCTTAACTTCACCTCACTGACCCAATACTAGATACTGGCAGTGACTTGTGATAATGCGACCAGTAACGACAAAATGATAGATAAACTGGCCGGACGATTGGTGGAGTTCCCTGGGTCTTCTAATCGTGCGCGCTGCTTCACGCACATCCTGAATCTGGTGGTGAAGAGTATTATGCACCAGTTCGATGTGCAAGGTTGTAGGTTGAATGACGCGGATGAAAGGACACGCGAGTTATACAACTTAGCTGGTGATATTGAAGCCGAGGAGCTTGAGACACAGGACGAAGACGAAGATGCCCAGCAGGAGCAGGATGACGAAGGGCCTGGCCAAGACAATGATGAGGGGTGGATTGATGAACGGGATGACCTGACTGAAGAGGACGTCGAGGAACTGGAGGACGCAGTCCGCCCTATAAGGTTTCTGTTGACAAAGGTAAGCGCTAGCAAGTAGCAAAGAGCTGTATAGTATTAGCTAACCAGTTGACACGCTCAGATTCGCAAACTTGCCTACGCGATCAAAAACTCAAGTACAATTGCCCTACCTCAGTGGTACCGTGTCCTGGAGTCCCTCAAGCTCGAGGCACGGGTAATGCCTCGTGACGTTCGTACCCGCTGGAATGCCACATACGACATGCTCGACTTCGCCTATGAGTACAAGACTGCTATCAACAAGATAACTGAGATACGAGATACGAAACTACGGGTCTATGAAATCGAGGCGCATGAATGGGAGATTGTCCGGCAATTGCGCGACCTTTTAAAGGTGAGTAGATTCTTTCTTTTGATCCAACTATCAGGCTGACAGGCTCTCCTAGATATTTAAGGACGCCACTCTCTTCTTCTCGCGTGGCGGCACACCGAGTATAGCGTCGGTTATCCCTGCCATGGACCAT
Organism: Russula abietina; assembly: GCA_003313715.1. NCBI lineage: Eukaryota > Fungi > Basidiomycota > Agaricomycetes > Russulales > Russulaceae > Russula > Russula abietina. The sequence continues at coordinate 1,851 of QLOU01001143.1, forward strand.
CTCAATGAACACTTGGCATCGGCCTCTGTCAGCCACAAGTATGGCCCTGCAATCAGGGCTGCCATTGTGATCGGAAAGAGAACGCTTAACCGATACTATGAGAGGTCGGACCACTCGGAGTTATATCGGATTGCGATGGGTACGTACAGCTTTATTAACTTCTAACTTAGAAAAAGTACTAATATTTTTGCACAGTATTACACCCCCGCCACAAGTTAGGTTACTTCCAGCGTGCTGGATGGAGTCCCGACTGGATTGCAACAGCAAAGAAGATGGTTCGCGATGAGTACGACCGCACGTATCGTTTTCGAGAGGACAGCGTTCTCCTAGCTAGAGGGCCAGAGGACACAAAGGAGGATCCACCGGCAAAGAATATGTTCGATGATCTGCCGGTGTTCCGTACGTTTGAAGCTGGTGCACAACTCGATGAACTATCACACTACCTCAACTCCATGCCGGAAGACGTGAAGAATGAAGACGTCCTCAAATGGTGGTGCGAACACAAAAACGTCTACCCTCACTTGCATCGAATGGCTCTCGATTACCACACCGTTCCATGTAAGTTCCTAGTTCTCTTCGCTTTTATTTTCAGATGCATATCTTACTGATTCTTACATGAACAGGTTCCTCCGTTGATGTGGAGCGAGTCTTTAGTCAAGGTCACCTACTGTTACCATACGTGCGGAATCGACTTTCTTCGGAATCAACGCGTGCCCTCCTTTGCCTTGGCGACTGGAGCCAGCATGGCCTTGTGAAGGACAGCGACCTCAAGGCTGCCGCCATTCTGCCCGACGTCAAAGGTCAGGAGCTCCCACTCCTGAGTGGTTGGGACAACATCATGTGAAGTTCTGGGCTGTTTCAAGTTGTTTCGTGTGGCCGCGTTGAATGGGAATGTGGAATGTTGATGGTTGGACTGTCACTTGGACAGTGTCATAACTGTCAGTAGTAGATTTTCTTGGCTGCGTTGTAGTAGATTTCTTGGCCGCGTGCCCACGTAGTAGACACTTAGTAGTTTCTTGGCTGTGATGCTGATGTCACCAATACAGTTTTCATGCATTCCATTCACAGTTTCATACACACCTCTGTTCAAAATTTCTCATTAATACTGGAACCTGCAGGTTCCCGCAAACCCCGCGACCCCGACACCAACCCTTGCCCGTGGGTACGGGAAACCCTCACCCGCAGGCAAGGGTCGGGTTTTTTGCGGGTAAGGGTACGGGTGCCTGAAAAAAACCCCAGGGTCACCCGTGGTGAACCCTAAATTCCCTCGTGCTGCCCAGAAGGTTATCATTCGCCTACTTGATAGTCAGCCCAACCAATTCTCCATTTATGGTGCTGCACGCTCCTTTGGACAATACCAACCAGATTTTCTCGCAGCTGATATCCGCTATGACGTTTCCTCTCACCTCATCGATCACGCATTATTTGAGGAGCGCTAGCATGATGCGGTACCTCTCTATCTTCGGTTCAAATATGAGCCATCGCATCCATACGAGCCCATCCATGAGGTTGTGGAAGGCTGCAACAAGTGTATCAAAGAGTTCTGCTGGCGACTGTGGTTTGGTAATGACGAGGAACCCCAGAATCTCGATGTACACGGCATATCCACTGGTCCTGAGGTCACTATTTCTGCGAATGACGTCAAGGCTTTCTGTGTGGTGGTTGGCAACTAGCAGGAAAAGTTCAAGACTGTCCATATTAATGAGGTCAAGGCACCAATGGACTATGCTATCGTCACCGGCTGGCAAGCAATAATGAAAGTTATCTTTTTGTCTGCCATTGATGGAGACCTACTCAAACTCGTGTACCTGTCCAATGGCTTCAAAATTATTCCTGATTCTAAATCGCTGAAGGCAGGCGATGTCTATCGCGCTGAGGCATGGGTTTACAATGGCGACTCTAGCAAGATACTCTGGGCGTGTCCTGTGTGACATCATTCCAGTCATAGAGGTTCAGTCAGTATTTTTTCTTCCGCAGTCACTTCACGAACTATGAGGACACCTTTGAGACAATTGGTGAGCCTGATTACACAGTGGAGCTTATCACTGATGCTGATGTTGGCGTTCTGCTTTCGAAGATTCGAAGGATTGGTTCAAGTGGGCTGACAAGACTGGCTGCTGGCACGTGGCTCATTTTCCATCTTCACTTGGAGGTCACCTATAGTTGACTCCTCCAATGTCATGGCTCAGCAAAATCAGCTCCTATACCCCTCGCTTATGTCAGATTTGAATCCTTCCCTTTGTCGTGCACCTTCTACATAGGGTTCGTCACGGGTAACCCTCGGGTCGGGTTTTCCCACACCGTACCCGAGACCCGCGAACCCCTACCCGCTGCGGGTGAGGGTACACACCGTACCCGTACACCACAGGTTTCCCTGCGGTGTGACAGTAACCCGCTAAGGGTTGATTAACCGCGGGTTTGATCGCTTAAAAAGGTTTTTTAAACATGAACATGTTGTATTCTAGAAATATTTCTCTACATGGCACATATATAAGTGACATAAATACATAGTAAGGATACATGATTAGTTTTACAACATGATAATGTTCAGTGAAATGGAATCCAAAGGCTCATGCATCGTGACTTGAGATGGGGACAGAGTATTGGAAGAAGGGCAGAAGAGCCTTGACTCAGGCTTGAATTCGTACTTCTCCGGTGGATCGGGCTTGCGAAATTAAGCTTTCCATCGATGCTCGTTATTTTGCTGACTTGTGCCTGAGTGGTTTGATAGGGAGATGGTTGAGATACAGGCATCGTTTATTGTCACAGAGGGTCGCGCGTGTCCAAGTTGAACGGATTTTGCGGTCCGGCGGTTGCCCGATGTGGCAATAGCGGGAAAAGCTGCGATGGCGTATGTGAAATAAAATCAACCTCTTCACGCGAAGATCTCCCTAATGACTTGACTCGAAACTTTTTGGATAATATCGAGGAATTATAGTTGTAACGAAATAACGCGACCGATCTCTGTCATCTATCTGCAGAAACGACTGGCATTAGCAACACAAGTACCCCTTATCTGGGCTTGCTTTCGCTTTTGAATCACACTTGATGCAGAGCAGTTAAATAAATTTATTCCTGTATTATGTGCCTACAATACAGATACTACTACATTTCTACATGTGCACCTTCTAATGTAAATGAAATGTGTGCCGGTTGGGGTGTCCAGCAGGTGATGGCAGGCTGCGCGCGTGTATCCATGGCTCTGTATTCTTCATCGAGCATGGATAATGGCAGCATGTGCCGTGGGATGGAGGTTTAGGAAGAGTGAACGCGAGCGGCGTCGTTCTGCTCTTGTGTGCACGCGGCGTCGTATGAGTGCGTGTGCGTGCGATGCCTGTGTATGACAACACCGCCAGTGTGTGCGTCGTCCTGCCTGTGTGCTTGCGGCGTCGTCTGCTGTGGGTTCATGGCAACCAGAGAAACGTTTCAGTATGTATATACATGCAAAGGGTCAGCAATACGCACCTTCAACTTAAAAGGACCTTCATCGAAGGCTTCAGTTCCGAGCGGCGTCCAGCAATTCAGAGGTCGATGTGTCGATGTGCTTGGTCCTGCAAGAGGGCATGAGCCGGGGGAAGGACCAGGAAGAGACGGGCCAGACAACGTCACGGAGATGTCTTGCTGCTCGAGACAGTGTGTGGTTGCGCACTGCCTGTACGTCGCCCTGTCTCGATGGGGAGAGTTGTGAGATGTGCGCGAGGGTGTCTTGAATGGTGCGTATCGAGTCGTCCTAGAGAAGAGTATTAACCGTGTGATGGAGGGCTTAAGACATATGAGGGAGATGCAGCACTGGCATCGTTCTGCCTGTGTGTGCGCACATGGTGTCGTCTTGTGTGCGTGCAGTGTGCACTATGCGGCACGCGGCGTCGTCTGCCTGTGTGCGAGCGCCGTATTCTGATTGGGGTTGTTCGACCAGGGTGAGCCAAATGAGCATTGGGTATCGACACATGACTCACCATGGTACACCAGAACACACTGCTAAACGGGACACCTCTCCAAAGAACGTACGGGCAGTCTGGGGCAGACAGGTGGACGTTTGAACGCAACAGAAAGGAAGTATCTTGGTGGCACTCGATGAGTCAATGTGCTTGGTCCTGGGAGGGCATGAGCCGGAGATCCGGGAGGCGAATGGCCAGACTACAAGGGAGGCTGAGGGAGGGATATCGACGGAGTGAATGGACCCAGGTCGTAGTGACGCGTGACATGTGATCCTCACCTCAACTCAGGGTGTGAAAGACCACTTATTGGGTCACTCACTCAAAAACACCTTGCGTCGACGAAGGCAATAGAAGGCTGCTGTATAAAGTGTTTATACCCGTGAAAAACCGCTGACCCGCAGTAACGGGTCGCGGTGTGTGCGAGGGTACGGAATCCTAACACCGTACCCTTACCCGCGTACCCGTGACGAAGCCTACTTCTACAAATGAGTCCTATTCAAATGTCTCTGAGGACTTCAACCCTATTCACACGAAATCCTACTTTGTCACTTTTGCCTCCTTGCCTGGTACCATTACACATGGCATGTTCACCAGTGCCGCTACTAGACAACACGTGGAGACTGTCATAGCTAAGGGCATTCCGGATCACATGTTCAAGTGAGTTTATTTGTTTCTGGTAAATTGATTGTAAACTCATTTGTTTCCATAGCTACAATGTCAATACAACACATTCGATGCTGCACGCACACAAGAGCAGAACAACACTGATGCCCCTGGGGACGGGGTGCAGGGCTGTGTCCTTGGAGGCATGCTAACATCGGACTCACTCATGCAACAACTCATGCAAGACAACACAGTGTGCACACACACAGGCAGAACGATGCCAGTGCTGCATCACCCTCACATATCCCAAGCCCTCCATCACACGGTGCGTGCACACACACACAGGGAGATGACGCCCCACGCTCATACAGGCCAGGCCAGCTTTTTTCTCACTGGCAAGCACATGACATGGACCACCATCACCACCACCATGCCAGGGCCAGGGCCACTTGTGGTCCATGACATTGCAGCGCATTGTTGCAACTGGATTCTGAAGGTTGACACGCATCTGTCTGGGAGGCACCATGGGAGGCACCAAGTGGACTCTCTCGATCCATCTTGAAGGCCATAGTAAAGAAGACAAAAGACAATACTGGTCGCGACTGTATTCCCAATCATGCATGATGTCAAGCTTTGGCCGTACGTCACTGTCGTCGACGAGCCAGGGTTTTCTTGAAATACGCCCATCTGATTTAGGTTATTGGGATATAGCTACAATGCGTTGTCGTTGTGCGGCGCAGTATGTCACCCTCGTCAAAGAGTGTTACGCTCTGTGAGGCATTCAGGCGATAGCCAGTTCCGTGTTCGATTATACAAGACTGGTTCGATTGTTGAGTGACTTGGGTTGACCGTAACACGGGCACTCAATTCTATAGACTTCAATTACTGCTTTGAGAAGCCTTCTAGAAGACACTGTAAGCATGTTCTCAGTTTCTTGTTAAGTACCGCTTATTACTAAGTGTGGGAAAGATTGTGATTTGATCAAAGGTATAGAAGTGGTTTGAGAGTGTTGAGTGGACAAGGAGATGTTAAGAAGCACAGAATAAGATTCAAGAGAAGTCTGAGGCTTCTCCGGTAGCGATTACAAGGCTATTTATACTCGAAACGAACGAAATTCCCTTTTGCATTTTGGACATATCTCCACCATAGAGCTCACCATTCCTCCTATAGAGAGTGGTGATGTCTTGGAAAGCATTCTTGAGCATGTATAGTAATGAAATGCGAAGTTGAATGGCTTTGTGAACTTTTAAGGAAACTCTTTGTGAATCAGAGGTGGTTCCCTTTTGTCGTTGCTAAACTTGTAACAGGGTTCTGTGAATCAGAAGTCCTTGTTTCATGTGGTAACGACTTGGTCAATGAAGTCATTTTGTAATGTATTGAGTCACTGTTCAGAATCAAGATATTGATAGACAGATCTCTCAGACACATATAGTAATGGAAACACAAAGCAGACATCTTGAGGCACACTGTATCATAAAGCAGATGATGCATAAAGTAGCGGACAATAAGGCAAGCGAGAATGGCATCGTATAGTAGCAGACAAAGACGAATGTGGACAAGAACTGGATGATGGACAGACCGTTCATCACACAGTTCTAATTGGAACCCGTTACTAAAGATCCAACAGATCTGGATCTAGAGCATATGGTCGATGAGTTACTATATCAGTCCATGAGTCAACACAATTGCACATAGCGAGAGCAAAATCAAATAGAGAACAGAATAGCCGCGTCTATCTGGCAAACGCGCTTTGGTAAACAGTCAAGGCCCTTTCGTCCAGTGACTCACTGTCCGGTAACAAAGAGCCCGAGTCGGTGTAATCCTGGAACAAAAGGTGTGTCATCTGTATGAGGAGTGTGTGGAGTGTGGAGCAGGTGCAGGTCCCCTCAATCATCCCACAGCGTGCATCCTCCCCCCTTTTCCCTTCTCATAGGTAATCTGATATGCACATGTATGCTTCAAGGCCACGTACGAGACTGCCCACGCACAAGGCAGTGAGGACACACTTGCCTCAGCTCTGCAGCCCCTGCTGCCTTTTGACTTTTGACCCATGCCCCTACACGTAGCAACGTCGTTGTCATCGGCACCTCATTGCCCCTACACACAACCTCCCTCCTCAAGTGAGGTTCACCCAAAGCCGCCTCGCATGTACACAATTGAAGGCATTGCCACTCCCCCCCTTCTTTGACCAATTCGTCATTCTAGCACTATATGTATAATCTATACACTATTTTAAATATACAAATTTAATTATAAAAAAATGTGTAATTATCTTAAATGATGCTTAACATGGAACTGGCCAAACTGCTAGCAAGCAACGCCAAGAGTGGGAGTGAAGTGTACATTAATTGCCACATTGGGCAACCGCCGGACTGGGCTTTCCACTCGACTTGAAAACACGCGCGTCCTTTTGGGTGTCATTGAAATGAACCTATACCTCGACAATCTCACTATCAACCATTCAGGAACAAGACGGGAAATTAACAAGCATTGATACCAGCCACAGTTTCCTATGCCCGATCTACGGAAAAAGTACAAGGCTGAGCCTGATCTAAGGCTTTTCCTTCAATACCTCATCTCCAAGTCAATCATGATGCATGACGTGCAGCCACTTGTATTGTAGACTTGTAGGCTAGGTTGTAGTCTTGTAGAACCCAATTAAGAATATAATGCATATTTAGTTGTCATAACTGAGTGCCTCTATAAGTTTGCCAACAAAAGTACAAAATCCTTTTCAGGTTACAGTATGAATGCTATAATGTCTATGTGGCTATGCTTCTATGAAATTCTTGGTTTGCTATGGATGCTATAATATCTATGGCATCTATGAAATCTTTGGTCTGCTATGGTCTGCTATAAGGTGTTATGATTTGCTATGGAATTTCAGATTTTGCTATGGTCTGCTATAAAATGCTATGGTTTGCTATGGAATTTCAGGTTTGCTATAGTTTGCTATGGAATTTGGGGTTTACTATGGTTTGCTATAAAATGAATTCTGGTTTTGCTGATGAAAGAACAAACATGCCTGCTCTGTCAAATGATCTAGAGATGTGACCTTTGATGAGAGTCTCTTCACGTTCCAACAGGGGTTTGAGACACCCCTTTACACCTATTTTTCCAATCCCAACATTGTTTCTTTACCGGCAGCTGCTGTGCCTAACATGGCAGCATGGCCACTACAATTACAAGCCTCCTTCCCCTGCCTCTTCACCGGCAGCGCCAGATCGTAGGCTTTCCCAGGCCACTTTGGCGTATTTTGCGTTTTGGACGAGGTGAAGTTGGTGGCTGGGAACGGCGGCAACGATGCGAGAAAGTGCGATTTTGTCGTTTGCAAGCCAGGGCCGAGCGTCGGCGAGGGCTTGGTTGTGCTTGTCCGCGTTGCCCGGAACATGGAGTGTTGCCAAGTTTCCGTTGTCATTGATGCCATGATAAGTGAGCCTTTCACGTAGAGGTGGGATTTCGGAAGGGGTGGAAGTTGGGCCGTTGATGTACTCAAGGAGGTCCCACTCGTTGAGCTTGTGCCAGGAGACAGTCTTCCATTCGCCATAGTTATTGTTCACACCGTCATCAATGAGTTTGGGGAGTTCGTTGTGGTGGATTTTGTCGTTAGACATGGTTGTGGGTTAGCAGCAATTTTGGGAGGGAATTTGGCACAGACAGAGCCTGTAACCTGTTATAATCACGATTTGGCATAATAAAAGGAGCGATAGGATTTGTCAGAAAGTGCGGGACCAATCTACAGACAGAGCCTACCTGGCGTGATAAGAGGAGTGATGGGGCTCCTTCACACCAGGGATACAAAATATATACTCTGTACATGTATACGCATCATCGTTCTTGGGCCACAATTTGACAAAGCAGTTCCAAGTTTGAGGGTGGACAGGAAGGGAATGAGAAGAGTGAAAGGACATATATGGTCATATTGAGGTCCTGAAAAGGGGATGGATATATCCTCATCAGGAGGCGTTGGATCAGCCCATAACAAATTGCATCGTAAAATGGCTTTCTTTGCTATTTTCTTTATTCTAATCAGTTTTATTCTTGCTTTTATCAATAGTAGACTTGTCTAGAGTGTATGTAGACTGTCACGAGTGCTGCCTAACACGTCGAAGTAGGGCGATGCAATGCCCTAGAAGAGTAGTGGGAAGTGGGGCTCAACAAGATAAAAGGGAGGAACGTCAACTAAGGACGCTCAAAAGGGAGTAATCTCAACTCTATGGTCAAGGGAAGTCGGCTCGGATGGCACAAGACTCCCAATCACCCAGTTATGGCACACAAGGCAACAAACTGGATTGATGGACAAAGAGGTCAAGATGAGGAGAAGTAGAATACATGTGGCTGACTGTATAGTAAGAGATAGGGGTTGAGATACCATAACGGAAGTGAGAGTAGCATACAGTAAACTAACAGGCCTTACTGGCAAATAGACTTACATATAGAGGGCTAGAAGGTTGGAAAGTATATCTGGATCATAAAGAAGACTCAAGGGAAGTGGGCATGAAGGTAGGGTAGGAAAAGAGTGTCTCGTTTCTCACATAGACTAGATTTGATATATTGGATAGCCTTTATAAATACGAAAAATAACCAAAAAGCACTAAGCAAAGATTGTAGGATATATAGGGGTTATAGAGAGAAAATAAGGTAATTGAAGCAAATCCAGCAAAGTCACATGACCTTGTTGGTAAATTTTAGACTTGGTCTTATAGTGACCTGGGTCAAAATAAAGAGTATATTGGTGAAATAATAAAGGGTCAAAAAACTGTCCCAATGATAGGGTGTTTTATTTCACTTGCCATTACATCAATTCTAATCCAAATCATATGACCTTGGGCTTGTTCAAAAGCCAAGATGTTAAAATATAATATATATTATTTTCAGATTATTATGTAATTTATTCAATTTGTTACAACTCACTCTTTCTGAAATAGCCAAACATTGGGACAGTTTTTTGACCCACTGTAAGTGGGTTACTCACAATTACATATATGTGGTATTGGCCGCTCATGGTATATAAGGTGGTCAGCTGATACCACTAAGTGGTCACTTAAAATTACATATACATGTATGTGGTATTGGCCAATCATGGTAAATACAGTGGTCAGCCGATATCAAGTAAGTGGGTTACTCACAATCACATATGTGGTATCGGCCGCTCATGGTAAATACAGTGGTCAGCCGATACCAACTAAGTGGGTTACTTACAATTACATATGTGGTATCGGCCACTTATGGTAAATACAGTGGTTGGCCGATACTAACTACTGTAAGTGGTTACTTAAAATTACATATATGTGGTATCAGCCAATCATGGTAAATACAGTGGTCGGCCGATCCCAACTAAGTGGGTTACTCACAATCACATATGTGGTATCGGCCGCTCATGGTAAATACAGTGGTTAGCCGATACCACTAAGTGGTCACTTACAATCACATATATGTGGTATTGGCCAACCACCTTATATACCATGGTCAGCCGATACCAACTAAGTAGGTTACTCACAATCACATATATGTGGTATCGGCCGACCACCTTATATACCATGGTCGGCCGATACCAACTAAGTGGTTACTTAAAATTACATATATGTGGTATCGGCCGATCATGGTAAATACAGTGGTCGGCCGATACCAAGTAAGTGGGTTACTCACAATCACATATGTGGTATTGGCCGCTCATGGTAAATACAGTGGCCAGCTGATACCAAGTAAGTGGGTTACTCACAATCACATATATGTGGTATTGGCCGACCGCCTTATATACCATGGTCAGCTGATACCAACTAAGTGGCTACACAACTATAGTATCCACTGACCATAGTGTATAAAAGGTGGAGTACTGGCTGAATATGTAGTGTATGTTTAACCTTAGAGAAATTATGTATGTGTATAATAAAGTCACTTTAGAAAACTCTCTTCAGCCTTTTTCCTAAACTTCTCCCAAATATCCTTCTGCTTTGCAGCATATGCTTTAAGTCCAGGCTTTGGATAAGTTTTGTATCGTCTCTCCCATCCTTGCTCATGATACTTGAACCATAGAGTGGTCCAAACCATTTCATGTTTTACAATTTGCAGCTCTTCTTTCCATCTTTCATATCTGGCCCTAGCTTTCAACCAGCTAACTCTATGAACTATAGATGTGTAAATCTCAAAGTCAAAGGGAAATTTCAAGTTCAATAAATATAGCACTCACATTCCTCATTCCATACATCAGATGGTGGTCCAAGCTGACTTCCTCCAAGTCTCCAAAACCAAGGAAGAATGTCAGAACTTTGGCCAAACCGATTTTCTTCAGTAATGTCCTTGTTGAGTCCTAGTTCATCAGGCTTTACAAGTTGATACTTTTGCAAGATATCTTGGGAAGCTTCCAAACGGAATAGCAACTCTCTTGCCCTGTGGTAGCTTTGGACATCTCTAGTAATCTTCAGGGCCACCCTTCGGATATCTTGCTTGGATCTGGTATCAGTCCTGACTGAAGTTAAACTTCGAAAATTCATTCAATAGAGAATGGACTTGTGACCTAAATAAGTTCTCAGCTTTTCCAAACTGTCATTGGCTTGTCCAATGCGCAATTGAATCTCCTCCTTTATCAGATTCTCTAAGCTAGCCTCTTTTAGGCCAAAGGCCCCAATATAGGATGGCATCCAAAGAGTGAGATCTTCTGGAAAGCCTTTATTTAAATCATCTTCAAATCCATCTTCTTTGGCATCCTCATCTACCAGATTTTCTGAAAATGCCCCCTCTCCATCTTCATCATCCAAGGTTTCTCCTCTCTCCTCAGGGCAGAAAGCAGGATCATCTTCATGGGAGAAGGTAACATCAATGTCCAAAGTAGACATAAAGAATTGTGCTGTCTGATTGAACTTTGCTATCCTTGTTTGAAGTCTTTGTCACTTTTGAAGAATATCTGCCTTTTAGGTAGTTGTATGATTTATAGGCAAGCAATGTAGATTTGCCCTTAGTATATCTCTATAGAAACACTGTCAATATTTGGGCCTCTTATATTTAAGTGGTCTGGTCACTCACTGAGCATCCTCAATACCAATACCTTCTATCAATCACATTATAGAGCCTTGTATTCTGAAGGTTGATATCTTGGCATCCAGAAGATTGAGTCTTATCTCTGCCAATGTTGGAGCTTGGAAAGGGCACAAAAATAATAAGCAGGAGTACTTTGAGAAAGAAAAACAACCAACCTTTGTCAGTTTGTAAATTATATATATCCAGAGCTTCCTCTCTTTCATTATCAGCTTTCTCTGCCTCTTTGGTCCAAAGTCTCAATTTGGTGGCATCTAAGGCAAAGCTTAGTTCTTCGAATGGTTTCTTCATTGATTCTACTCTATGAGAAGTAACTTTGAATTTCCTTAATAAAGTCTTTACTGTTATTCAATGTAAGTTTTCAGTTGTATATCTATAGTTCAAAGACAAATTTCACTCACCAATTCCCACTAGTTTCTTCCAGTTTGAGTCCCTCATATGATCATCATAAAGCTCTTAACGGTGGGCCAAAGTCATTGATCTTGTGGAAGGAGAAATTTTGTTGAAAGAAGTCCAAAGAGTTTCTAATATCTCTTCATCAATATGTTCTGCCCCTTTAAGAAACATAAGGCTGAACCTAGAGAAACATTGAATCTTGTGGGCACTTAGATGGAATTTTCCAATGGCGGAAACCACTTCCAAACCATTAGGCAAAATTAAGCTGGGAGATTTTGCTACCCTGGCCAAGAAATTCTTGTGCCATTGGCAAGCCACATCATAGGTAATAAGGGCTCTCTGTAACCCATCAGAGTTGTAGGAGATTGCTTGACAAATGGAATAGTTAATATTTTTTTGCCTTTAACAAAATAAAAAATTAGTGAATGTTTATATAAAAGTATAAAATTAATTTACTGTTTTCCTTTGTAAAAATCTACCACAGAATGGGAAACAAAGCAACCATGACGAGCACAAGCTGTAGCACCTACTGTTGAAGCAGCAAGGGCGAAAGAGTGTGTCAGCAGCTGGGTGACGACAACTGGTCGGCAGCTAAGCACAGACCAGTCAGTAAGAACTGGGGTGCCAAGGCGTACAAGATACAGTACTTATACATGTAATGAGTGCGCTTAATCAGCAATGATTGTCGGTAGCTAATACAGCTAATAGACCAATAAGTGAAAGACAATAAAGCTACTGGTAAGTAAGGAAGCTTAGTAGGGATATAATAGGCAGCTAAACAGACTATTATTGTACACATAATAATAGATGCTGCCAGTCAACATGTCGGCAATCAACACATGGTGAGCTGCTAAGGCACATGTATGCTAAGCATCGCTAGGCAGCTGTAGGCAGCTACAGGCAGCTACAGGCAGGCCATAGGCAGCTATGGGCAGCTACAGGCAGCTAATAGGAAGCTGCCCAAACATCTCGGAACATCTCAGAAGCTCATAAGGAGCGACTGGAACTAAGTTCTAACAATAAGATATGTTGGAGCACTGTAACAGTGCTCGGCAACTATGTACAAGTCCGGGAGGCAGTACACCTTATGAACGTGTTCTATCTGAACAGTATGCTCACAGTAATATAACATCGGCAACTAGTGTACAGCACTAGTGCGTCTGTTTCAATAGTGAGCATGTTCCATCTCAGTAGTATGTACATAGTAATGTAACGTCAGCAACTAGTATACAGTACTAGAGTGTCTGTTTCAACATCCCCCCGTGATCCAAAGATCTTGTTGGGCACTAGGACCCTTGCTAAAATTAAGGTGGCAGTCATCAGCCTGAGTGTTTAGACTGGAGACAAAGAATGAGGCCAAAAAGGCGAGTGTAGTGGCAGTTCTATCAGCACTTATTGTAGCACAAGCACATGCCCATAGTTTCCGAAAAATAGGACAGAACATAAGTGACAAGGCATCAATACTATAAAGGAGTGTGTGCCAGGCTCAGCCATGGTGCCAGTTGTAATTTTAATAAGGTGCGCATCAGCAGCATCGGCACCTGCAGAAGACAGTATAGTATGTGAATTGGCACATGCCATGCCATAAAAGCAATCAGGTATAGACCCGATGTACCCAGAATATTTGGATGCTTTGGCATTCTTTAAAAAGAGAATCCAGCAGTGCTACTACTAGCGTAACAAGCGCATTAAGCGCAAATGTGCAAAGTGCAATGTCATCAACATGCAAAACGACAGAATAGGAGGCCATCCCCCCATGTTGGTGACATGCATTTTATACTTCTGCATTTAGAGTTTGTCCACTTAAAGCCAAGTTCAATGAGAACTTCATGGAATTGCGAGTTCCATGTGCGGAAGGCTGTATTTGAGACTTTTTATAGTAATTTGCCACTAGGTCGGCACACCTTTTTCTCTGCTCCGGCAGCAATGAAACCTTGTGGTTGCTCTTGAAATAATAACTCTCCTTTGTATAGCATAATAATTTGTAAAGTTCCCAATTAACTAGCGTGGCCAACGCTAGCAATAGTCATAATGACTCACATCGTAATTAATGTTAGGAATTTGCATGAATCCCTCGGCGACTACACAAGCAAAAAGCATTTAAATAGCATCACAAAAAAAGTCTAAACCTTACAAGGTCTTATATGACCTTATAAAACCCACAAGCCCTTTAAATTGTTAAAATTCATAGCTAAGATTGCTTGGAATTATAATGGTTCTTATTTTCAACATAAGGCCTTTTAATCTCTTAAAAATGCTATGAAAAAATAACATAAAATTATAATGATTCTAATGCATTATGGCCATTATAATGCCTTATAATGGGCTTTTGAACATTTTAACTTTCACAATGAATTTTAATGATTAAAAGGCAAGGCCAATATAGCCAATTATAAAAAATATATATTATCTTTTCTTACTATTATTCTATTTAATCTTATTTATTATTACTATTATTTTATTTAATCTTATATATTATTTATCATATCTACTATTATAATTTCATATTTTACTTTACTTAATTATTTATACTTTATTTTATTTTATCTAATCTGTTATCTAATCTAATTTTTATCGAATTATTTATAATTTTAGTATCTTATCTTTTATCTCTATCTTATCTTAATCTATTATTTATCTTATCTACTTGACTTAGAGAAATTTTAACTTTGGAAAATTTTGCCAACTCAGTGATTTGAACCGGCAGCCTGTTCTAGTTATATGCCCAGCAGTGCTATTAACCACTACACCAACCAGGCAAATATATACTAAGCTGCTTAACTATATTTAAATAGCTACTTTGATTTGCGCTCAGGTAAAAAAAAGAAAGCACAATAACTGCTTGAATAAATTGGATAAAATCACGAAAATATTTATACAAATAGAATATACTAATGGCTAAAAGATTACTTAAGACACTATTTTGATAAGTGTAGCCGTTCACAAGTTATTAGTTTATGCAAACTTTAATTGCAATAAGCCCTTTAATTTCATTGCAAGTTAACAAAAGCTATTGTAAGCCTTTTAATAGTTAACTAAGGCTTATTTTTTTTTTTAAATTAATATAATCCCTTTTAATAGTAGAATGCATAGACATAGCCTTTTAATATGCATATATGGCATTATAATGTCAAGGATGGAACTTACATGGGCCCAGCATGGGCCAAGACTTCTGCGGGACAGTCTGTGGTGCGTTAAGATAAAGGTAAGTGAATGTCGAGGATCAAGCGGTTAGTTACTCACTGGGTACATATAGTCTATCTATGTAGCATTGTAATTTTATCAAATGATTGAAGTTAGCCCTTACATTTCATTATAAGTTGACAAAAGCCCTTTTAAGCCTTTTAATCTCTTGCAATACTTTTGACACTTTTAATTAAAATTTAATAATTTCATTCTCAATTGTATGGCCTTATAATGGTTGACTAGGGCTTATAAAGTATTTTTTTAATACAATCCCTTACAATGATAGGACCTTTTTTGTGATGTGTGTACCAGCCTTGCAACTCACTTCGTGCCACCACCATCAAATGCCAGATCATGTCCTATTGCTGCACCTCAGACATGAACGTTTCCAAATGGCTCAATGACATGCAGAGACTGTACAATACCCTCTGCGACCTTGACCCACATCGTTTCTCAGATCACGATTTTGCACTCACCATCCTTGATCTTATGCCCCAAGACGACAGGTGGCGAGACTTTGTGTCTAGCTTGTGTGCAAAAGCACGAGACTCGGATGAGCGGAACCTCCCTATCGACTCCATCACTTACACCACCGCCATATGTGACGAATACTGGCATAAGAGCAATAACGAGAACAGCTCTTCCTCCAACTAGGGCTGAGCACCGTAACCGTATGATACGGTTGTTTGGCCGTATTTGTACGGATGCCGTAACGTACCGTAGGGACAGAAATTCGATTTCAAAACGACCGTACGTTCTACGGCCGGACACCGTATCAACCATTCCATTTACGGGGGAATCCGGCCGTATACGGCCGGAAGGATCACATGATTACACCTCACGTTTGTTGAATGTTGAATGGTGAACACGCCGTGAGAGACATTCCTAATTTCCCCAACAACTTCTCTCAACTTTCACCAAACTCCCTTTCCCCACTCTGGTCAATCTCTCTGGTTTGGGTACGTTTTTTTTCTCATTTGCTCCTCCCGTTCCTCTATGCTCATATCATCAAAGTTTTCCTTTGTCGTTGGCGCCTCCCACCCGCCAGCCTCGTTCCTCGTTGCCTCGCCCAGGTCCACCTGAGCGCACTCGCCCTCCACAGAGTCCACACGACCTCCTTCTCAAGCGGACTTGACACATCGTCTGTCCGTTCTGGTTGGATCCGTCGCTGTACCCCGCTACCCCTCTTGGCGCCCGCCGCCCGTGCATTGTACTTCGCTAGAGTCTGGATCCACCTGAGCGCACTCGCCCTCCACAGAGTCCACACGACCTCCTTCTCAAGCGGACTTGACACATCGTCTGTCCGTTCTGGTTGGATCCATCGCTGTACCCCGCTACCCCTCTCGGCACCCGCCGCCCGTGCATCGTACTTCGCTGGAGTCGGGAGTCGGGACACCTCATCTTTTTGCATTCGGTACATATTTTTTTCATCTGAGTTGGGCTAATGTTCTACATCGCTAGATTTGCTAGGACCCTTCTGCTTGTGTGAAGTCTCCTGTCGTCGGCCCTCTGCACAACCTCCTTACCAAGCGGACTTGACCCGTCGTCTCTCCGTCTCGGTTGGTTTTATCCCGCTACCCCCTGTCGTGCCTCTTTTTTACAATTTACATTCGGTATGTGGCCTTTACTCATTATACGGCATCTCGATGACACACGTCTTAGCTCTTTGCAATGTCTTATCGATTACCACCCTACTCGTGTTGGGCTCCGGCTGGTGACTGGCGTCGAGGCTATATCATTCTGGCCGCAAACGTCGACACTATCCCATCCCCCCCTCCTCAACACCAGGCTGCTGTCATGGTGGACGGCTTGTGGGGTGAACATGAATGGACGCTTTACCCGCAGCCGTATCGCTGCGAGTTTCCCTACCTTGCCTGGCTCCAACTCCCATCAAAGACTGCCCCCGACATCCTCACAAGTTCTGTTCACAAACAAATGTGGCAGGCCCGTCCCGACACCCCCAACTTTCATTTTGTTGATCCCAAGGTGTTTGGCGACTTCAAAGACAGACTGGAGGGCATTAGGGCTGTCGTATTAGACCCTCTCCACAAGATCATCAACGACACACGCTTCTCCCTCGTTCAGCCCCCAACAATGGCATACCGCCGAGCCTTTGAGGCCCTAGACCATATGGAAAAAGATTTCGGGGCATGGCGCGATTTCGTTGAGGTTGTGAGAGGCCTTCAACGTAACCTTTTAGAGCTTTTGGCCTTTGCGGACTGGTGGCATGATATACAACATGGAGAAGACTTACAACCACGATCTCACAACACTCGTGGGGCGATTTTCGATGACGAGAACTTATATGCCAGCCATTCCCGCAGGTTGATCGCTTCCTATCTCATCGTCCCCAATGACCGCTTTCTTCCTGACCCTAACAAACGAGTCAATCTGTCACCGCGCAACTCTTCCCATACGGTTGTGATGTCCACCCACCCACTCATTCACTCCCTTCACATATGGTATTATCCCCCTCATGTAAACGATGTCTATGCCGACTTTGAAACTGCGGCTCGTGGGCTCGCTGAGTGCTTGGACAGCTTCAATCCGACAAAGGGTTTCAAGCGCAAGTTGGACAAGCAGGTTAATCAGAGGACTGACGAGGGTACGTTCTCTTGGTATCCGTTACGATCACCGCTCACGATGCTTCTTCAGAGGGCCGCAGGGCCAAGAAGGCGAAGTCCTTTTCAGCAAAATTACCTGGCCCATCAAACAACCAGGAGCTTCGACGACTTCATGACGCAAGGCCTCCGCCTCCTTGGTACCCAAAACAACAAGGTATCTGGGAGCAAGCCATGCGACATGTCGTGAATGTCAAACTCAAGGAAAGCCAGACCATTCGCCGCTTTGCACTTCCCCCTGTTCACCTCTTCTGGGGCGTCTCTGAGAAGAATCAGACCACTTATTATTACCACCTACTTGTCCTGTGGAAACAGTTTACGAGGCGCGCTCAAGGCATTTTCCCAGGTGATCTTCCAGGTCTCACCACTGAGGAATGGAGGTCTGTTCTGGGCAACACATATTGGAAGAAGATGTGGCCAAGGAGCCCCGGCGACGTGGCCCTATCCAATTTCGACCCTGCGAGGTTTTGGATCCATGGTGGACCGCTATTCTTCGGCGACGAGTTTAGTGCTGAGGTCGCCTCAGGACGCGATGTTTCATCC
>QLOU01001144.1:0-22565 GCA_003313715.1 Russula abietina
AGGTGTAATATATCAAGAAAAGAATAAAAAATACAAAAAACTCATAATAAATTCAGAAAAATTCAAATAAATTCAGAGAAATTCAAATAAATTTATAAAAATATAAATAAATTTATAAAAATTCAAATACATTTAGAAAAATTCAAATAAATTCATAAAAATGTAAATAAATTTGTTAAAATTCAGATAAATTCATAAAAAATTCATAAAATTCATAAAATTCATAAAAATTCAAATAAATTCTAAACAAATTCTAAAAAAAATACTTTACACCCATGCAAACAGGGGGTTTGGGGGCAACGCCCCCAACAAGCTGATGGCCAGTGCTGGAGGTGCGGGGAGCGAGCATGCGAGCGACCCGTGCCGAAGGCACGGCCAAAAGCTTGTCTTATATATAAAACACAAGGCTCCGAGAAAGGAAGGTGGGCATTGGTCAGCTCATTAGGTCAGCATTGGTCAGCAGGGGCTGCCTCCTCACAGCGCATCGTGTGGGCGTCCAAATGACGCGAAAATTGGGGTGTGGGGGGATGTAGGTTAGGTGCGCTTATGCCGAAAATTTCGAGGCGTTTGAATCAGGGGTTCGATCGGGGGAAGGGAAATAATAAAAAAGGGTAAAACGACTGCCGTTTGTCGTAAACATGTCGGATGGCTCTGAAAATTGGTATATACGGACGCACTACCCTAATACATGTGCGTACAAATTTTCAGACCAAACGGAGGTGCGTAGCACCCTCAAGAACGCGATCAAGTGCCCCACACTGCCCAAAAAGTCGTCTTCCCAAAATGGAAGTGGCAACTTACATCAGCATATGTAAGCGGTTTGCTGGCTGGGCCCACTGGGTACTGCGCGTCGTGCAGACCTCCAAATGGCATGAAAATTGGAGGGTGTGGTGATGTACAATAGGTACGCGTGTACCGAGATTTGCTAAGCGTTTGAATGAGCAGTTCATTCAGGGGAGGAGGAATGCAGAAAAACAGTAAAATGGCTGCCGTTTGTTGTAAACACGTCGTAAAGCTCTGAAAATTGGTATATACGGCCGCACTATTCTACTACATGTGTCTACAAAGTTTGAGACGGAACGGAGGTGTGTAGCACCGTCCAGAACGCGATGAAGAACTGCCCAAAAGTCAACAACCCCGGCTTACATCAGCATTGTAAGCGGCTCAGTGGTGGGATTAGAACGTTGCTGCGGGTCGTGCACACCTCCAAACGACACGAAATTGGGGTGTGTGGTGACGTAGATTATATACACGTAAGCCGAAAATTTCAAAGCATTTGAGTGAGGGGTTTGATCGGGAGAAGAGAAATACAAAAGAACGGTAAAAACGTTGCTGTGTGTCGTAAACACGTCGTAAAACTCTGAAAATTGGTATACACGGCCGCACTACCCTAATACACGTGTGTACTAATTTTGAGACCGAACGGAGGTCTGTAGCACCGTCTATAACGCGATCAACTTCTGCACACTGCCCAAAAGTTGACTTCCCAAAACGGAAGTGGCGACTTACATCAGCATATGTGAGCGGCTCAGTGGTGGAAGTATAACGGTTGCTGCACGTCGTGTAGACCTCCAAAAGACACGAAGATTAAAGAGAATGTTTATGTACATTAGATACGCATTTACCGAAAATTGCTAAGCATTTGAGTCAGGGGTTCGATCAGGGGAAGAGAAATACGAAAAAATGGTAAAACGGCTGCCGTGTATCGTAAACACGTCATGGGACTCTAAAAATTGGTAAATATGGACGCTCTACCCTACTACACGGGTGTACAAATTTTCAAACAAAACTGAGGTGTATAGCACCGTCTAGAACGCGATAAAGACCCCCAGCAGCAAACAACTCAACTTCCCAAAACGGAAGTCATTGGTTATGTCAGCGTTGGTGAGCAAGCTCAGTGGCTGGGCTCAGTAGGAGTAGATTGTTCACTGCACATCATACACGGCTCCAAACAACACGAAAATTGAAGGGTGGGATTTTGTATATTAGGTACATGTGTACCATGATTTTCTAAGTGTTTGGATGTACAGTTCTATTTGGGGAAGAGAAATACAAAAAAAAAACAGTAAAAGAGTTGCTGTGTGTTGTAAACATGTTCTAAGACTTTGAAAATTTGTATATTAGGCCACTATAATCTATTACATGGGTGTACAAAATTTCAAAGGAAATGGAGGTGTGTAGCACCATCTGGAATATGATGAAGTGCACTACCACTGACAACTCAACTTTCACACCTGGCTAAATAAAAGTAAAACACTTGACTGAACATTATATATATCTTTTAAAAATTCTAAAATAACTTTTAAAATTCTAAAATAACTCCTAAAAATCTAAAAAAAAAGGTAAAACTTCAAAAAAACTCTATAAAATCTAAAAAAAATTGTTAAAAATCTAAAAAAAAAAAATACTTTACACCCATACAAACAGGGGGTTTGGGGGCAACGCCCCCAACAAGCTGATGGCCAGTGCTGGAGGTGCAGGGAGCGAGCATGCGAGCGACCCGTGCCGAAGGCACGGCCAAAAGCTTGTCTTATATATATAACAGAAGGAGTCGAGAAAGGAAGGAGGCTGACATAAGTAATTTTACCAATCCGTTCCCACACGCTGACCGAAAAGGAAAGGGTCCTTTGTAAGCAGCCTCAGGGGGGGTAGAACGGTCGCTGCGGGTCGTGCAGGCCTCCGATCGACACGAAAATTGGAGGGTGTGGGAACGTAGGTTAGGCGTGCTTATACCGAAAATATCGAAGCATTTGAGTCAGGGGTTCCACCTAGAGAAGAGAAATAAAAGAAAACGGTAAAATGGTTGCTGCGGGTCGTGCAGGAGTCCAAACAACGTGAAAATTGGTATACACGGACGCACTACCCTACTACAGGTGTGTACGAATTTCCAGACCGAATGGAGGTGCGTAGCACCCTCTAGAATGCGATGAAGAACTGCCCAAAAGTCAACTTCCCGAAAGGGAGGCGACTTACATCAGCTTTGTAAGCGGCTCTGTGGTGGGAGTAGAGCGGTCACTGCACGTCGTGCAGGCCTCCAAATGGCATGAAAATTGGAGGGTGTGATCATGTACATTAGATACGCGTGTTCCGAGATTTTCTAAGCGTTTGAATGAGCAGTTCATTCTGGGGAAGAGAAATAAGAGATAACAGTAAAATGGCTGCTGTGTGCTTAAAACACGTCGTGGGACTTTGAAATTCGGTATATATGGACGCTCTACCCTACTACACGGGTGTACAAAGTTTCAGACGAAACAGAGGTGTGTAGCACCGTCCAGAACGCGATGAAGGACTGCCCAAAAAGTCAACAATCCCAGCTTACATCAGCATTGTAAGCGGCTCAGTGGTGGGATTAGAACGTTGCTGCGGGTCGTGTACACCTCCAAACGACACGAAAATTGGAGGGAATGTTTATGTACATTAGATACGCGTTTACCGAAATTTGCTAAGGATTTGAGTCCATGGTTCGATCGGGGGAAGAGAAATACGAAAACACGGTAAAACGGCTGCTGTGTGTTGTAAACATGTCGTGAGACTCTGAAAATTGGTATATGTGGACGCTCTACCCTACTACACGGGTGTACGAAATTTCAGACGAAACCGAGATGTGTAGCACCGTCTGGAACGCGATGAAAATCCCTCTGACTGCCTACAACTCAACTTCCCAAAACGGAAGTGGTGACTTAGGTAAGCTCCCATGTGTTTTTTCTGTGTGTTTCCGATGTTTTTGTTTTTCTGTATGTTTTTTCCGATGTTTTTTTTTCACACATCTTTATCATCTGTATGTTAGCTCAGTATGTTTTTTTCTGTATGCTTTCTGATGTTTTGCTTTTTTGTTTGTTTTTTTCTGTATGTTTCCGATGCTTTGTTTTTCTGTATACTTTTTTCTGTATGTTTTTCTGATGTTTTCCTCTTCACATGTTTTTATTTATATGTTTTTTTTTTCATTTGTTTCTTTTTCACATGTTTTTTGGTATGTTTTTTCTCATATGTTTTTTCTTTCAGTATGTTTTTTTTACATATTTTTTTCTTATCTATCTTTTTTTCAGTATGTGTTTTTTTTTAAACAGTTGCTATATGTCATATAGAAGTTGGAATATAAAAGAAATAGCAATTGTTAATATGAATGATATTTATTTGCAAACTTTGCAAATTTCAAAGTAAATTAAAAAGATTGAAGTGAAAGACAGAATTATATATGGAGAGTTGGAGACTAATAGAGATAGGACTGTATGAGAAGACTAAAGGTAAATAAAACCATGTAAAAAGACTAATAAATAAATAACTTTGAAAATTGTACTATATATAGTAACTATATTGAGTAATTAATAAATATATTAAACTGTGCAAAGAGACTGAAAAATAGATAAAACTATATAAAAAGGTGACTAATAAATAAAGAGACTTTATATAGTTGGTACATAAAAACTGAAAAATGAATGGAACTATGTAAGAAAAGTGTAATAAATCAAGAAAATAATAAAAAATACAAAAAACTCATAATAAATTCAGAAAAATTCAAATAAATTCATAAAAATATAAATAAATTCATAAAAATTCAAATAAATTTGTTAAAATTCAGATAAATTCATAAAAAATTCATAAAATTCAAATAAATTCTAAACAAATTCTAAAAAAATACTTTACACTGGTGCGAATAGGGGGTTTGGGGGCAACGCCCCCAACAAGCTGATGGCCAGTGCTGAAGGTGCGGGGAGCGAGCATGCGAGCGACCCGTGCCGAAGGCACGGCCAAAAGCTTGTCTTATATATATAACAGGGCGATTCAAAAAGGAAGGAGGCTGACATAAGTAATTTTACCAATCCTTTCCCACACGCCGACAGAAAAGGAAAGGGTGGTTTGTAAGCAGCCTCAGGAGGGGGAGAACGGTCGCTGTGGGTCGTGCAGGCCTCCGATCGACACGAAAATTGGAGGGTGTGGGGACGTAGGTTGGGCGTGCTTATACCGAAAATATCGAAGCGTTTGAGTCAGGGGTTCCACCTAGAGAAGAGAAATAGAAAAAAACGGTAAAATGGTTGCTGCGGGTCATGCAGGAGTCCAAACGACGTGAAAATTGGTATACACGGACGCACTACCCTAATACATGTGTGTACGAATTTTCAGACCGAACAGATGTGTGTAGCACCCTCTAGAATGCGATGAAGAACTGCCCAAAAGTCAACTTCCCGAAAGGGAGGCGACTTACATCAGCATATGTAAGTGGTTTGCTGGCTGGGCCCACTAGGTGCTGCGCGTCGTGCAGGCCTCCAAATGGCGTGAAAATTGGAGATTGTGGTGATGTACAATAGGTACGCGTGTACCGAGATTTGCTAAGCGTTTGAATGAGCAGTTCATTCAGGGGAGGAGGAATGCAAAAAAACAGTAAAATGGCTGCCGTTTGTTGTAAACACGTCGTGAAGCTCTGAAAATTAATATATACGGCCGCACTACTCTACTACATGTGTCTACAAAGTTTGAGACGGAACGGAGGTGTGTAGCACCGTCCAGAACGCGATGAAGAACTGCCCAAAAGTCAACAACCCCGGCTTACATCAGCGTTGTAAGCGGCTCAGTGGTGGGATTAGAACGTTGCTGCGCGTCGTGCACACCTCCAAACGACGCGAAAATTGGGGTGTGTGGTGACATAGATTATATACGCGTAAGCCGAAATTTTCAAAGCGTTTGAGTCAGGGGTTCGATCGGGAGAAGAGAAATACAATACAACAGTAAAGACGTTGCTGTGGGTCGTAAACACGTCATAAAGCTCTGAAAATTGATATATACGGCCGCACTACCCTAATACACGTGTGTACCAATTTTGAGACTGAACCGAGGTGTGTAGCACCATCTATAACGCGATCAACTTCTGCACACTGCCCAAAAGTTGACTTCCCAAAACGGAAGTGGGAATCAGGGGTTCGATCGGGGGAAGGGAAATAAGAAAAAACGGTAAAACGACTGCCGTTCGTCGTAAACACGTCGGATGGCTCTGAAAATTGGTACATACGGACGCACTACCCTAATACATGAGTGTACAAATTTTCAGACAGAACCGAGGTGCGTAGCACCCTCTAGAAAGCGATGAAGTGCACCACCTACAACTTAGCAGCCATTTGTTATGTCAGCAATTTGTAAGCGGTGAACTGGGAGTAGATCGTTCGCTGCACGTCGTGTAGGTCTCCAAATGGCACTAAAATTGGAGTATCGGTTTATATTTATTAGATACGCTTATACCGAAAATTTCAAAGGATTTGAGTCAGCGGTTCGATCGGGGGAAGAAAAATAAGAAGCAACGGTAAAACGGCTACCGTTTGTCGTAAACACGTCGTAAAGCCCTACAAATTGGTATATATGGACGCAATACCCTACTACACGTGTGTACAAATTTTCAGACCGATCCGAGGTGTGTAGCACCGTCCAGAACGCGATCAAGTTTTCCACTTCTGCCCAAAAGTCGACTTCCCAAAACGGAAGTGGCGACTTACATCAGCATTGTAAGCAGCTCAGTGGTGGAGTAGAACGGTTGCTGCATGTCGTGTAGACCTCCAAATAATACGAAAGTTGGACGGTGTGTTTATGTACATTGGATACGTGTACACCAAAAGTTTCGAGGCGTTTGAGTCCGGGGTTCATCTTACAGAAGAGAAATAAATAAAAACAGGTAAAACCGCTGCTGTGTGTCATAAACACGTCGTGGGACTTTAAAAATCGGTATATACGGACGCACTACCCTACTACACGTGTGTACGAAATTTCAGACGAAACGGAGGTGTGTAGCACCGTCTGGAACGCGATGAAAATCCCTCTGACTGCCTAAACTCAACTTCCCAAAACGGAAGTGGTGACTTAGGTAAGCTCCCATGTGTTTTTTCTGTATGTTTCCGATGTTTTTGTTTTTCTGTATGTTTTTTCCGATGTTTTTTTTTCACACATCTTTATTATCTATATGTTAGCTCAGTATGTTTTTTTCTGTATGTTTTCCGATATTTTGCTTTTTTGTCTGTTTTTTCTGTATGTTTTCGATGTTTTGTTTTTCTGTATGTTTTTTCTGTATGTTTTTCCGATGTTTTTCTCTTCACATGTTTTTATCTGTATGTTTTTTTTTTCATTTGTTTCTTTTTCACATGTTTTTTTGGTATGTTTTTTCTCATATGTTTTTTCTTTCAGTATGTCTTTTTTTACATGTTTTTTTTGGGTATGTTTTTTCTTATCCAAGTTTTTATTTGTCTTTTTTTTCAGTATGTGTTTTTTTTTTAACAGTTGCTATATGTCATTATAGAAGTTGAAATATAGAAGAAGTAGCAATTGTCAATATGAATGGTATTTATTTGCAAACTTTGCAAATTCCATAGGTAAATTAAAAAGATTGAAGTGAAAGACAGGATTATATATGGAAAGTTGGAGACTAATAGAAATAGAACTGTATGAGAAAACTAAAGGTAAATAAGACTATGTAAAAAGACTAATGAATGAATAACTTTGAAAATTGTATTATATACAGTAACTATATTGAATAATTAATAAATACATTAAATTGTGTAAAGAAACTGAGAAATAGATAAGACTATATAAAAAGGTGACTAATAAATAAATGAGACTTTACATAGTTGATGCATAAAAACTGAAAAGTGAATGGAACTATGTGAGAAAGGTGTAATATATCAAGGAAAGAATAAAAAATATATAAAACTCATAATAAATTCAGAAAAATTCAAATAAATTTGTAAAACTCCAAATAAATTCAGAGAAATTCAAGTAAATTCATAAAAATATAAATAAATTCATAAAAATTCATAAAAATGTAAATAAATTTGTTAAAATTCAGATAAATTTATAAAAAATTTATAAAATTTATAAAATTTCAAATAAATTCTAAACAAATTCTAAAAAAATACTTTACACCTGTGCAAACAGGGGGTTTGGGGGCAACGCCCCCAACAAGCTGATGGCCAGTGCTGGAGGTGCGGGGAGCGAGCATGCGAGCGACCCGTGCCGAAGGCACGGCCAAAAGCTTGTCTTATATATATAACAGCAGGATTGGAAAAGGAAGGAGGCTGACATAAGTAATTTTACCAATCCTTTCCCACACAGTGACCAAAAAGGAAAGGGTCATTTGTAAGCAGCCTCAGGGGGGGTAGAATGGTTGCTGCGAGTCGTGCAGTCCTCCGATCGACACGAAAATTGGAGGGTGTGGGGATGTAGGTTAGGCGTGCTTATACCGAAAATATCGAAGCGTTTGAGTCAGGGGTTCCACTTTTAGAAGAGAAATAAGAAAAAACGGTAAAATGGCTGCTGCGGGTCACAAAGGAGTCCAAACGACGTGAAAATTGGTATACATGGACGCACTACCCTACTACATGTGTGTACGAATTTGCAGACCGAACGGATGTGTGTAGCACCCTCTAGAACGCGATCAAGTGCCCCAAACTGCCCAAAAAGTCGTCTTCCCAAAACGGAAGTGGCGACTTACATCAGCATATGTAAGCAGTTTGCTGGCTGGGCTCACTGGGTGCTGCGCGTCGTGCAGACCTCCAAATAACGTGAAAATTGGAGGGTGTGGTAATGTACAATAGATACGCGTGTACCGAAATTTGCTAAGCGTTTGAATGAGCAGTTCACTCAGGGGAGGAGGAATACAAAAAAACAGTAAAATGGTTGCCGTTTGTTGTAAACACGTCTTAAAGCTCTGAAAATTGGTATATACGGCCGCACTATTCTACTACACGTGTGTACAAAGTTTGAGACGGAACGGAGGTGTGTAGCACTGTCCAGAACGCGATGAAGAACTGCCCAAAAGTCAACAACCTCGGCTTACATCAGCGTCGTAAGCGGCTCAGTGGTGGGATTAGAATGGTTGCTGCACGTCGTGCACGCCTTCAAACGACACGAAATTTGGGGTGTGTAGTGATGTAGATTATATACGCGTGAGCCCAAATTTTCAAAGCGTTTGAGTCAGGGGTTTGATCGGGAGAAGAGAAATACAAAAGAAACGGTAAAAACGTTGCTGTGTGTCGTAAACACGTCGTAAAACTCTGAAAATTGGTATACATAGCCGCATTACCTTAATACAAGTGTGTACCAATTTTGAGACCGAACTGAGGACTGTAGCACCGTCTATGACGCAATCAAGTTCTCCAGATTGCCCAAAAGTCAACTTCCCAAAACGGAAGTGGTGAGTTACTAAGCGGTTTGGTGGCTGGGCTCAGTGGGAGTAGAACAGTTGCTGCGCGTCGTGCAGGCATCCAAACGACACGAAAATTGGAGGGTATGTGTATTTACATTAGATACGCATATACCGAAAATTTCTAAGTGTTTGATTAAGTGGCTCGATCAGGGGAAGAGAAATACAAACAACAGTAAAACGGTTGCTGTGTGCTTTACACATGTCCTATGACTTTGAAAATTGGTATATAGGGCCGACCTGATCTAATACACGGGTGTACTCAGTTTCAGACCAAACAGAGGTGTGTAGCACCCTCTAGAATGCGATGAAGATCCCCACCAGCAAACAACTCAACTTCCCAAAATGGAAGTCGCCGATTATGTCAGTGACTCAGTGTTGGTGAGCAATTTAGTGGCCGGGCTCAGTGGGAGTAGATTGTTCACTACAGGTTGTACACAGCTCCAAATGATATAAAAATTGAAGGGTGGGTTTTTGTATATTAGGTACATGTGTACCATAATTTTCTAAGTGTTTGGATGTACAGTTCTATCTGGAGAAAAGAAATACAAAAACCAGGAAAAGAGTTGCTATGTGTTGTAAATATGTCCCAAGACACTTTAAAAATTTGTATATCAGGCCACTGTAACCTAATACATAGGTGTACAAAATTTCAAAGGAAATGGAGGTGTGTAGCACCATTTGGAACATGATGAAATGCATTATTTGCTAACAACTCAACTTTTACATCTGGCTAAATAAAAAGAAAACACTGACTAAATATTATACATGTCTTTAAATGATAGGAAAATTGAATGGTGTATTGTTATATATTAAATATATGTGTACTGCAATTTTCTACATATACAGATTAATAATTCAACTTGATAATGAAAAATATAATTAAACTATGTTAGGTAACTAATAAATACATTACAATGTGCAAAAAAAATAACAAATGGGTGGAACTATGAGTAAACAACTGATAAAAGACTAAAAAATATGAAAAAAAATTCTAAAAAACTTTATAAAAATTCTAAAAACTCTAAAAAACTTTTAAGATTGTAAAATAACCCCTAAAATTCTAAAAAATCTGTTAAAACTCCAAAAAAAATTCTATAAATTCTAAATAAATTATTAAAACTCTAAATAAATTCTATAAATTCTAAAAAAATACTTTACACCCATGCAAATAGGGGGTTTGGGGGCAACGCCCCCAACAAGCTGATGGCCAGTGCTGGAGGTGCGGGGAGCGAGCATGCGAGCGACCTGTGCCGAAGGCACGGCCAAAAGCTTGTCCTATATATATTTCTCACCGACTGGTTTAGGAAGGAGGGCTGACAAATATATTTATGTCAGCATTGGTCAGCAACTGGCCTAAGCCCAGTGGGAGGAGAACGGTCGCTGCGCGTCGTGTAGGCCTCCAAATGACGCGAAAATTGGGATGAGGGATGATGCAGGTTAGGCACGGTTATACCGAAAATTTTGAGGCGTTTGAATCAGGGGTTCGATCGGGGGAAGGCAAATAAGAAAAAAATGGTAAAACGGCTGCCGTTTGTCATAAACACGTCGGATGACTCTGAAAATTGGTATACACGGACGCACTACCCTACTACATGTGTGTACAAATTTTCAGACCGAGCGGAGGTGCGTAGCACCCTCTAGAGAGCGATGAAGTTCACCACCTACAACTGAACAGCCATTTGTTATGTCAGCAATTTGCAAGCGGCTCAGTGGCTTGGCCCAGTGGGCACAGCGCGTCGTGCACACCTCCAAACGACGCGAAAATTGGACGGCGTGGTTATTTCCATTAGATGCACGTATACCGAAGATTTCAGAGCGTTTGAGTCAGGGGTTCGATTGGGAGAAGAGAAATAAGAAAAAATGGTAAAATGGCTGCCATGTGTCAAAAACATGTCGTGAGACTCTGAAAATTGGTATATACGGACGCATTACCCTACTACACGTGTGTATTAATTTTCAGATGGAACAGAGGTGTGTTGCACCGTCCAGAATGCGATCAAGTTCTCCACTTCTGCCCAAAAGTCGACTTCCCAAAACGGAAGTGGCGACTTACATCAGCGTATGTAAGTGGCTCAGTGGTGGGAGTAGAATGGTTGCTGCGTGTCATGTAGACCTCCGAATAACACAAAAATTAAACGGTGTGTTTATGTACATTGGATATGTGTACACCAAAAATTTCTAAGCGTTTGAGTCAGGGGTTCAATTAGGGGAAGAGAAATACGAAAAACGGTAAAGCAGCTGCTGTGTGTTGTAAACACATTGTGGGACTCTAAAAATTGGTATATATGGACGCTCTACCCTACTACATGGGTGTACAAAATTTCAGATGAAACCAAGGTGTGTAGCACTGTCTGGAATGCGATGAAAATACCCATCAGCAATCAACTTGACTTCCCAAAACAGAAGTCACCAATTATGTCAGTGTGGTAAGCAGCTCTATGGCTGGACTCAGATTGTTCACTACACATTGTACACTGCTCTAAATGACATGAAAATTAAAGGGTGTGTTTTTGTATATTAGGTACATGTATACTGTGTTTTTCTAAGTGTTTGGATGTACAGTTCAATCTGGGGAAGAGAAATACAAAAAACCAGTAAAAAAAGCTGCTATATGTTGTAAATATGTTCTAAGACTTTGAAATTTGGTATATAAGGCAACTCTAACCAAATATACAGACAGGTGTACAAAATTTCAGAGGGAATGAAGGTGTGTAGCACTGTCTGAAACACCAAATATAATGAGTGTGCACCTTAACAGTTAAACTTGGAGAAGAGAAATCATGAGAGAAATATAGAAAAATAACTAATAATATAAATGAAACTATGTAAAAAGACTGGACTGATATTTTAATAAACAAATAACATTGTGCAAAAAGACTAATAAGAAGACTAATAAATGGACAAAGCTATGTAAAAAGCCTTATAATAGAGTAAAAAACCAACAATTTCATAAAATAATATGAAAAAATTCATAATAAATTCTAAAAAATTCTAAAAAAATACTTTACACCTGTGTGAATAGGGGGTTTGGGGGCAACGCCCCCAACAAGCTGATGGCCAGTGCTGAAGGTGCGGGGAGCGAGCTTGCGAGCGACCCATGCCGTAGGCACGGCCAAAAGCTTGTCAACTCTAAGGTTACGTTCCACATATCCCGTGGGAGAATGTCTGGCATGTGATCGGAGAGTGCCGAGCGCCGAATCCAGACTGAGCGCTATAAAATTGAAATCAAATCCCTCATCCATGTAACAGAATCGCATTTCCTCACCTGGCACGGGCACGATGTGGGGCGACGGAGGCAAGACTTGTGGGACGGGGTCAAGTCAAGTTATGGACGCTGGACGCTAAACGGTATCCAGGTTACCATCGGCCCGGAGAGAGGGATGGCCATCGCAGTGCTCTCGAACAGGTGCATGTAATTGTTGAAGCGAGCGCGAATTGATGACAGAGCGCCCGCAGATACCCAGCCGCGTCGACACAAGTAACATAGATTCTAGCGCCATTCCTCACGTAGTACACTGGCAGCACCATATGTGCGTGCCACACAAGCTTTTACATCCGTTCCACTAGACCGTACCATAGTTCTGGGCCCCGTGCCCATCATCGTACATATATTGTGTTTCGGGGTCGAAGCTGTTCCCTCAGTCATCGTGCTGTACGCGCCGATACTGAGTTTTACACTTGCAACAGTATATGTTACTACAGTAATCTGTTATACACCGACTGAGCGCTCTTGTACGGCATTATCTTATTCCGTCTTAAAGTAAACGATAAGCAGAGAAATATGCTGAAATGTTTACCAAGTGATAGATAGATACAGTACATCCTCAAGGACGTTCCCATTCCCAACCCTCCGCAGCCCAATCCGGCATCTCCGTCTCAAAAACACCAAGAGTAGTCGCATACCGTAATGCATGCAAAAATATATACAGCCTATCCGGAGGCGGATCTGGATGCAGCGGCAGATAGCATTCCCTGCAGTACAACGCGCCATCGTTCTCCTCCCGCACCGCGATCTGCGCCACCGCCTGCTTCGCACGCCCGCTCTCCGTCGGCGCGTCAGGCAGAGGTGCCACCCGCAAGAGCGGGTTTTCTGCGCGCTGTGACTCTGAGGCAGGGTCGAGGATCCTGAGTGCCTCTTCCTCGGTGAGCGGAGCAACCGCAGCGGCGGTAGCGCTCTCGGTCTCGGTCTCCGCCTCGGATTCGGTCCCTATCCAGGCTGGTCCACCTCGTTTGCGTCGATTTTGGGGAGGTAGCTTTTGTTGGGGCATACCCTTCGGATGTAACTGGCCCTTTGCCTTGAAGACGACATCGCGCCACCGCGACCAGTCTTCGTCTTCGTCCTTTCAGGAGAGATAATGAGTATCGAAGGTCAAGGGTCAAATTTTCTGATGCCTACCTTCATGTTGCGTAGGCGGGTGATCACCCCAACTGCCTCGACAGAAAGCGGCACTGGTGATCCCATACCGATATCCTTCCCGGTCTCACGTGGGAGTGGCTGTGACGAGGACGGAGTTGAGGTGCCAGTCGTAGGCGGTGTTGAATCTGCTGTGTCCGTCCCGAATAGATGGGAAGGTACAACTGGCGGGGCGCGTTCGTCCGATGGTGTCGTGTCAACACCACCCTTCCCTAGGTTTGGTCCCTGAGCATACAATCAGATCCGAAGCGCGTTTAAGAATAACGGACCGGAACGTGCCCAAATCTTTGTCTCCGAGTAAACGGGGTCATTCGCAATTGGGTGGCCAAGATATTGGAGATGGACGCGGATTTGATGAGCTGGAAAGATACAGTTAGCCAAATGTGGAATTGAATACGAGTCGAGGACTTACAACGACCAGTCAAAGGGCGACCTACAAAGTCAAGTTGGCCTCTCCCAATACTGAGACAATGATTACGTACAGTGAAGTACGCTCGTGTTGGTGTTTCTATTATAGTGCAATCGTTTGAACACAGTCTTGGCCGGCTTGGCAAGTCGGTGTTCAGTCAACCGTGTTTAGAACGGATGTAATTTATACCCACTTTGCCTTCCGGATGAACGATGTTCAGTCCCATCTGACGATCGACCGTAAGCAGAGGCTGGTCTACTACAAGCTCTTCCTCCGGAAACTCGCCTGAGCAGCGTGCTATGTACTCCTTCTTGATCTGACCCTGCACAAACTCTTGTGAGAGGACATGCGCACGGGGTGAGGAGAGACCAATGATCATCAGCCCCGAGGTTAGGCGATCCAGTCGATTCACGGCTAAGCACCCAAGTCAGAGTCAGCGCGGACCATTAGAAGTAAACTACTCTCACTGTAAACCTTCGGGTACCCAAATTCCCGCTGGAGGATCTCCACAAGAGAGAGATAAAAATAGCGCCCTGTTGCGTGAACAGGCTGAAAAGTAAATGCGCGTTCAGATCAGACTTCAACTGAGAGCTCAGTACTGTATACGCACGATGCTACCCGGCTTGTCAATCACGATGAAATCACGTTCTCGGTCCTCGTGAAGTATCTTGACGGGATTAGACGTGACCGGAGGCTCGTGACGATGAACGATATTTTCGATGCGATCCCCGCTCCGCACTATCGTGTCAGGTTTGGCTATCTTGCCGTTGATAGTAGTGACCCCAGACTCGAGCGCGTATCTCTACAAAAACCGGACCCAACAACACAACGCCGCCTCTCCTCCGTCAGCCGACATACCCAACATCAAAATTAAAGGGAAAAAAAGAATAAAAAACCACACATAATATTCGATCGAGCGATCCCTGAATTCGGTGGACACGATCTCAAGTATCTCCCGGTTGAGCCAGCGACCTTTGGCCATCGTCGTATATGGATACCAATACGGGGCGATCTTGCGCAGGCCGGGACGCGCGGGTGCAGGCGCAGGGGCGGGTGCGGACACGGAATCTGGGGCCAAGGCGGCGAGGAGCATGCGACGAAAGACGTGTTTGAACTGGTCCGCGGGCGACACGAGGATGAGTGGGAGATGGACTTTGTTCGTGTGGAAGGGAAAGGTGGGTAATGGTGGTGCCAGCTTTGTGTTCGAGAGAGGACGTGGTTTGGATGAGAGGTGTCTAAAATGACGCACCGCCGCCAGTGTTTTACAACAGTTTGAAAATTCAATCGTCCTCTGACGGCAAAGCGGCAAAGCAAAACGTTGATAGCGGACCGTTTCTCCGGAGCGCGTACCGTACCAAACTATGACAAACAAACCCATCGAGCCCGATTCCTCCTGTCAGTACAGCTACCAGCCTGCCTCCGAATACAGTACATTTCTGTCCACAGTGCCACCCACTCCTTCAGGCAGTTCCTCGATGACCTCGACATGCCCAACTTCGATGCCACACCACGTTACCACGATAACGATGCCCCGCGCGAGCTCACTGAAGACCAGCGTTACTAGCGCGCGAAAATTAAACATTTTTCCGCGTCTGCGATTCGGGACTTCGACTCACAAGCTGCCCATAAAAAAGACGGGTACAGTATCCACTGACAACGTACACGGTACGCGGAAGATTATCCAGCCATGTTCGCCGAAATTATAAGCTCCTTCGCACAGTCATCCTTAGGCACGATGCACGATGGTGCATCTGATGGGTATGCTCATCCGTACCGAGAGTTGATACCACTACTAGTACCTTTAGACGCAACGGGAATCTTGTTTTCGAGTTCGTCTTTGAGCGGTCCGACATGAAATATGGTGTGAACGCACTAGACCGTCGACTCGGAGAAGATAAGTCAAGCTTGAATCGTCAAATGTATGCGAAATGTTGGAAAAAGTAAATAAAACTGGTCGGTGAGTACGATGCCAGCTGGGAGGCTGCGGGGCTGGCAGGGACCATCAACGAGAACAACCCTGCTTCCCAATGCTGGTCTACGCGATGACTCAGTGGAGGACGGGCGGGCTTATCGTGTGACAGAACTCTTCTCTTCCAGCTTTCTCTTACCTACCAACTGGCACGAGTGCCGTCGGTGTCGCCATGATCTCAGAGGAAGTCGAATCGATTTTTAAGGACCCTTCTCGTGGCCTAAATTCTCGTGACTTCTCGCACAACATCCAGGGACTTGAACGCGTCTTAAACGTCTTGTATGGCGTGAGGTAGACGCATTTGTCTGCAGCGCGCTTGGCAGCGCGGATTTAATCTTTACAGTGATCTACCTTAAAAAAAGCATACAGTATTGTCGTACTAGTATCTAGGCACTAATACAAGTAGCCCAACTGCGTCCATGCACAAAACTAGAAAGATCAAGAATCGTCCCACGTTTACCGGAAATCCAAATAGTACTTGGACGGTGAAGACATTCTCTATGTATCGATGGGATCCACATTAATAATTCACCTTTACTTCCGCATATCCATCCCTCGTTGTTCATCGTGGAGTGATCAGTAAAGTCAACATCATCTGTAGTCCCCGTGTTCCCTATTGTAACGTTTGAAATTCGAACCATCCAATCGCTTGAACCTGATACGATGTGCTGGCCATCCGGCGAGAATGCCACGGACTCGACAGAACCGGTGTGCCAGGTAAAAGGGCCTGCGGCTGTCTCTCCCGTCCTGGCATGCCACACACGAATTGTTCGATCATCTGAACCCGAGACGATGTATCGGCCATCTGGCGAGAACACCACAGACTTCACCGAATGGGTATGTCCTGAGAAAGGGCCTGCGGCTGTCTCTCCCGTCGTCGCATTCCACACACGAATTGTTTCATCATCCGAACCTGAGACGATGTACTGGCCATCTGGTGAGAATGCCACAGACAAGACCCAACCTGTGTGTCCTGTGAAAGGGCCAGCGGCTGCCTCTCCTGTCGTGGCATTCCACACCCGAATTGTTTTATCATTTGAACCTGAGACGATGTGCTGGCCATCGGGCGAGAATGACACAGACTTCACCGAATCGGTGTGTCCTGTGAGAGGGCCAACGGCTGTCACTCCCGTCATGGCATTCCACACACGAATTCTTTCATCAAAAGAACCTGAGACAATGTACTGGCCATCTGGCGAGAATGCCACAGACTTCACCGAATGGGTATGTCCTTTGAAAGGGCCAGCGGCTGGACCTCCCGTCGTGGCATTCCACACACGAATTGTTCGATCATCCGAACCTGAGACGATGTACTGGCCAT
Organism: Russula abietina; assembly: GCA_003313715.1. Taxonomy (NCBI): domain Eukaryota; kingdom Fungi; phylum Basidiomycota; class Agaricomycetes; order Russulales; family Russulaceae; genus Russula; species Russula abietina. The sequence goes on from QLOU01001144.1 coordinate 17,295, forward strand.
CGGGCGAGAATGCCACAGAATTGACCCAATCGATGTGTGTTGCGAAAGGGCCTGTAGCTGCCTCTCCCGTCCTGGCATCCCACACACGAATTGTTTTATCATTTGAACCAGAGGCGATGTACTGGCCATCTGGTGAGAATGCCACAGACCTGACCGAACGAGTGTGTCCAGTGAAAGGGCCTACGGCTGTCTCACCTGTCGTGGCATTCCACACACGAATTGTTTGATCAGAGGAACCCGAGACGATGTGCTGGCCACCTAGAGAAAATGCCACAGACTCGACTGAACCGGTGTGTCCGGTGAAAGGACCTGTGGCTGTCTTTCCCGTCTTGGCATTCCACACGCGAATTGTTTCATCATATGAACCTGAGACGATGTACTGGCCATCTGGCGAGAATGCCACAGAATTCACCGAAGCGGTGTGTCCTGTGAGAGGGCCTACGGCTGTCTCTCCCGTCCTGGCATTCCAAATACGAATTGTTCGATCAAAAGAACCTGATACGATGTGATGGCCATTTGGCGAGAATGCCACAGACAAGACCAAAGCGGTGTGTCCTGTGATAGGGCCAGCGACTGTCTCTCCCGTCATGGCTTTCCACACACGAATTGTTCGGTCAAAAGAACCTGAGACGATGTACTGGCCATCGGGCGAAAATGCCACAGACCTGACAGAACCAATGTGTCCTGTGAAAGGGCCAGTTGCCGTCTCTCCTGTCGTGGCATTCCAAACACGAATTGTGTCATCCTCCGAACCTGAGACAATGCGCTGGCCATCTGGCGAGAATGCCACAGACAAGACCGAATAGGTGTGTCCTGTGAAAGGGCCTACAGCTGTCTCTCCTGTCGCGGCATTCCACACACGAATTCTTTCATCATTTGAACCGGAAACGATGTACTGGCCATCTGGAGAGAATGCCACAGACCTGACCGAACCGGTGTGTCCTGTGAAAGGGCCAGCGGCTGTCTCTCCCGTCATGGCATTCCACACACGAATTGTTTCATCATCCAAACCTGAGACGATGTACTGGCCATCCGGCGAGAGTGAAATGCATAGGACACGTCTAAAGTTTGGAATCACCATCTCTAATGACGGCCAATGAGACAATTGTCCCCATTCCACGTGTAGCGTTCCAGAAAATGAGGTCGAATAATGCGTGGAGACAAGAGAGCAACCCGGAGAAAATGGTAGAGCCGAAAGATAGATATGTGGCGCACTTTTCACCATCGCCATCCCGAAATGTCGTACAAATACAGCCGCGTCATTGACAAATGACTTCAATCCAGCGAGCTCTCTCCGGGAATACTTTTGTGAACATAGTAATTAGCTACTGGCATTTCTCCATCGGGCGAGAAGTTATACTCACCCCCTGGCTAGACGATAACCATATATTAAGAGTTGCGAATGCTGATCGAGAAAGACCTATATTTTTGGTCAAGCTAAGCGCCTCCAGCCAAAACAGTAATTTTTCCATGAGAAGTATTTCAACTTTTCGAAACAGATCCCCCTTGAAATCAGTGTGTTTCAAATGATTGTCCCAGAAACGACAGGCATACAATAGAGCAGGTGGAATGTGGTGATCAACGCGGGTGCTAAGGTCTTCGATGTCATCGTTCGCGAGATACGATGTTTCTAGTTTGCACATGTTGAATTTAAGGCCATCCAGGGGATCGAGTAGTAGATTGAGACAGGAATGGGCCAATTCGTGGTGGGCATCACGAACGCGAACGCAAAAGTCTCCGCTCTTGTCTTCATTCATGAGGAAATCACGGAATGACGTATGGAGAGGAGTGATGGGAAGAATATTGTCCGATAGATTGACGTTGCTCAACAACGATCCAAGGCGACGAAGTAATCCGGTAACGGCGGTATCGCTACGCTCGTTGTAAGGGGCGTGTTGTCGCAGAGTAACGAGTGAGCGGATAGAGAGTGATTCGATTGAAGTAATCAGTAGCCCAACAACAGAGCGGAACAGATCCCGTGCTTCTCGGCCTTTGAAGTACCCTTCCAGGACTTCTTTATATAGCTCGTACAACAGGTCTTGTCCGCCGCGACTTGTACTGGGCTTCAGAAGATGTTTCATACACGTTTCCTCACTATAATCAAAGTGCTCTGGAGGATCTAGGACCAGTTGGCTTGCGACTGCCGCCCACTGAAATAATCCCTCCGACTTCACTGCCAGCGCTTCGACGTAATCACCCAATTTATCTGAACGGAGTCTACCCCGAAGAAAGGTGAGAATGTCATTGTGCGTCTCAGCAGCCAGCTCGGGATCGTCCATGTATCTGACCTTGACTGATGGCGCTCTAGTAAGCGCAGTTAAGATAGCGTGCTCCGGTCTCGAGGTGATGACAACGCGGAAGTTCGATGGGAGTCTCTCGAGGTTTTCTGCGAGAAAAGTGTGTAAACCTATTCCGCCAGTTGTGTCCCCACTCTCGTCGAGGGCATCGATCACGACAAGGATAGGGCCAACGATGAGTAAGTCCTGAAGTGGTTCCAAAATGAGGGATTCAAACAGGGTGCGGTAGTCACGAGTTCCGACTCGAAGAGCGGTGTTGTCCTTTACGACCTGTCCGAGTGCGATTTTAAACGAAGGAAAGCGGTCGGAAAGATCACGGGCAAGAGTCGTAAACAGGTGATAAGCCATACGAACGGATTGTTCCTTCCGAAGAAAGATAAAGGATGATGTAAGACGGTTCATTTTGTGGAAGAGTCGTGCGATCTCATGCGCAATCGACGACTTTCCCGTTCCTGCTTGTCCGAAAAGAATGAGAGCACGTTCCGAGGCCGGGTTGTTCACCCAATTGATGATGAACTCCAGGAATGCCACCCGTGTTCCTATAAGACAGCCCTTGTCTGGACTAAATCATGAATTGATTCCGTATGGGATTTCTCTGATTTTTGCATTGAGTTCTAATAAAACTATCAAATTGGTCACCCAGAAGCCATGAAAGACTACCCACCGGCGTCTGACACTTGGCTTGACAGGTACCGAAGCTGAGTTAATATCTTTGCCACGTTGTCCAGAATTTGGAACGCTGTGATCTCTGTGGAGATGGTGGCCTGGTCCAAGAAGGCCCTTCGACGATTGATAAGGACATCTGACAAGTCCTTGACCTTTTTCTCTGGTCCGCCGTCTACATTCTTCAACGTACGCTTCCCTGAAAGTAGTATGTTTACAAAAGCCAATAAAGCAGTTGGAGACGGCGTACAGAATTGGGAGTCCTTTGCGTACGATTGAATGAAGTCGCAACAACTACAGACATCCTGTAGCATGAGAGTAAGGATCCGTGTCTGTTCGGATTCTGGCTTGATGGATTTCAATGTGTCCTCATGATGTGCAAAATCAAAAGCGTCATGCATGGCTTGGAGCAGGGATTGGACGTTGTCGTCACGTTGATACTGTTCCAGCAGCGTCTAACATCAGATGAATCTCATAGCGTGAGGATCTCGTTCAGAGAATGTGACAGATTGACGTGCCTTGGGGATTGCTAGAAGTAAACCGTGCGCCATCTTTGCAAATGGGGATAGCTGGGCGTGGAAGTTAGCTGACTTAGCTCAACCGAGGATACCAAAAGGGTGTAACACGCACTTCTGCAATTGGGCCCAATGTATCCATCACCCACTTGATCCTCCCGACGGCCGTTTCCCACATATTCGATCCGTCAGTTGGGACAATCTGCTTCATGACTTTATCGGCCTGAAGGAGAGCAAGACGAAGGTTCTTAGTACTAGAACTAGGCACCGGCAACGTCTCTTCCCGAGTCCGTGGCATAGTATTACCAGTTTCAACGGGTTGGTGATGTGGTAGGGGTGAAAAATGTTCAGGGATGGGGAATTGAATGGGTCCCAGTATAGTAGCTTCTTCGGCGGGAGATTCGACATGTTTGGTTGGTATACTTGGGAGGTTCTTGTACAGGTTCTGAGGTGTAATGTTGACTGTTATGTATAACGTGACCGGCTGCGTCGACCACGCAGATTCCCCAACGTCATTCTCGAGAACGCATGGGATATCTGCACGCGAGATGTTCAATTGAAGGAATGAAAGTGAATTCTCAACAAAACGAACCACTTTGAGAGACGAGGGGTATCCGCATCTCATGGGTGCCTATTAGGATATCGGGATGTGCAGATCGCTTCGCATAAAGGCAAAGTGTGAGGTGTGACGACCGTTGTACGGGGCTGAACGGGAACTTTGAACGATGAAGTAAAGAGAAATAGGGAGGACCTACAAAGGATCCAGGTTCTGGTTCCAATTTGCCATCCGTCCCTCAACATGAGCATCTGCGGTCTTCGCCGTTGTCTCAGGGTTGGATAAGGTAACGTAGAGCTTCCTCTTGAGAAATGGATTCTTCTTGATAGTTGGTACATTATCTGCCCGAATGACTAAGCAAAATATTAATAACTATCGAGGCACCAAGGAATAGGGATAGGGAACAAGCACGAACCTGTCACCTCAACGCGTTGCTTCGATCGGTGGGATTGGGCGATTTGAGCACTGTTCGGAGGTGGTTCTCGAGAGATATCACCGCACAAAAGAAGGAATTAACGCACCTTCGTCCTCCGCTTTGCGATACCGGGGGACCTGAGCTGGAGCAATGAGTCAGTATTAGAAAAGTCGTTAATGAGAGGCCATATAGTAGTACACACGCATTCAGGAACATTTGGTTGAACTCCACATCTTGTTGAGCTTGTTGAGTAGGCATTCTACTAGCTGAGGGTTCAGTGTATACTGGAGGAGATAGAGCGACGGCTCGAGCGTCTACAAGTGGGCAAACACGCAATATGCACGGTCCTCGTTCTCGTAAACTGTAAGGTTACGTTTCACAGATGCGTGGGAGAATGTTTGGCATGTGATCGGAGAGTGCCGAACGCCGAATCCAGCCTCAGCCCACCACGTACTATCCCCCCCAATGGGTCTGAATTTTCCCATAGAGTCTGAATTCGATTTTTGTAAATTTTTCTATCCACCAAACGCTCTCGGAATTCTTCGGGATTTGACTGCATAGTTACTCTGAATGTCCTGTAAAATCTACCAAGGGATCCGATCATGAGAATCAATTGCCAGACGACAACTGGTGTGGTAAATTGGTGACATTCGGTTGTCCACGATACTTATGTTGGACTCAACACCTCAAATTGCATCCTAAAGACCCGAAAATATTCATGGGGCATGGGATAGCACCTATGTATGCAGTCATACACTTTTCTTGTATTTCCGAGAAGATCTGCAAGTGTAGCGAGAGATGAAATGGTTTCTGTGCATTTTGTCA